>LGRX02006253.1:0-26310 GCA_001247695.2 Cymbomonas tetramitiformis
AGAGGCCATCTGATAGGCCAGAAAGCCGGCAATTGAAAGTAACTACGGCGGCTACACCACGGAGGTATATATAAGCACTTACATACCTTGTCCTTACAACTCACGTTTACACTTTCGTTTGCGACGCACCTTGAAATGCCACTACTGTATCTTACTAGGAAGCCATGCCATCAAAACGAGCAGAATGTATTGTTCCCTACATCATGGATATGTTTTCTCAACACGGGATACATAACCCTACCTAACAAGAATATTAATCTTCTTCCGAGGGGCATGAGTAAGGATGTTGTGTGGAACAAAACAAATGAACATACAGGGGCGCGGAAGGCATGCAATGTTCATTGCGGGGGTTTTGTCATGTGACTGTGGCGTGACGACGAGCTTGACGATTTCTACGAGTGCCGCAAATAATGATGGATTGAAGATATAGATTCCAATGTATCAGCAATATAATAACCTTAGCACTGTGAAATGAATCGAAAACTCTTGCCTAGAAGACTTCATAGACAATTATTTGGTGTATAATGATTTAATGCGTATGATGATATATATTTGTGTATCATATGCTAGTACCCATCTCAGTTGCAGCTTGTTTTCTGGGAATTGAAGCATCTGAATATGCACATCCATACACGTGTACCGTGCACACTGTCCAAAAGTGCACATAGATGTAGCCATATTTGCATACTTGTACATGCATGCACATGAACAAAAATGCAACAACAAAAATCTACCGGGACTCGCCGAGTACGAAAGCATCATGCACAAATAAAAAATGAGTAATATTTTGTAATAAAACTTGCGGGACGACTTACGTGTCGCTTACGTGTCGCTTACGTGTCGCTTACGTGGCGCATTTCAGATAACGTGGCAATAATTTTTAGACGACGAAAATTGTGTTAAAATGAAGGTTTTTAGACGATGATCGAGATTCATTTATTCCCAATTGTTTGTTCTTCGCATGAAGTGTCCGTTTGATGTGAACGAGATGTTCACATGCTGGGATGACACCGCGCCTTCTATTGCTCAAGGCGGGATTCCGGCTGGTGAGGAGAAAGTCGAGCTTTTGAAAGCACTAGTGGAGAACTGTGAAGAGTATATATGTGCAGCATTGCCATGCATGTACACATGTGGTTGTGTGGACACGCTACACGTATGGTAACACTTAGTAGGGTTTCGCTCGCATGGGGGCCATTTCCTCCCGAATTCTGCACGTATTTGCAAGTGCTACTATTTCAAATATATTTTGCTGTCATACTATCTTATAACACACCCCATAAGGGGTCGATTACCAAAGACCTTTGCATATGTTACCTATCCTTTGTAAATCCGTGTGATAACGCATAGGGTTTGAGGGGGGTTTGGGCAAAATTTTGCCAGAAACGATGGCACATGATATATATGGTAAATAGGTGCATGTTCTTGCCGTTTTACTTTCATTTGATTACCTCCAACCTCTACCTAAACGTAAATGCAAAATTTTAGAACACTCCTCAATATGCCTGAGAGCCGCGCGTAAGAATCCTCAAAAGCCCGCTCCGTACGAAGAGAAAAACTTCCAAAATTATAGCCACCCTATTTATATGCTAAAATAAGTTCATATTTGTGCAAAAAACATCATAACACTAACCTTCAAAAAACTTCCAATTTAAAGCGAATATTCCAATCTAAAGCGCTGGTCATTCCTCGATGGGCAACCGCGAGGCACAGGTGCGAGGGTGAGGTGCCGCTGATCTTCTCCCCCTCGATGAGCAACCGCGAGGCACATGCGCGAGGGTGAGGCGCCGCTGATCTTCTCCCCCTCGACGAGCAACCGCGAGGCACATGTGCGAGGGTGAGGCGCCCCGGCGATCTTACGCCCCCTCGATGGCGACAGCCGCCCAGGTATTACATGCGTGGTGAGGCGCCGCTGATCTTCTCCCCCCTCGATGAGCAACCACGAGGCACGGGCGCGAGTGAGGCGCCGCCGATCTTCACTCGATGCCGAGCAACGCAGAGCCGCAGACGCGAGGGTGAGGCGCCGCTGATCTTCTCCCCCTCGATGAGCAACCGCTCGAACGCAGGCGCGAGGGTGAGGCGCCAGCGATCCCCCCCTGGAAGTGAACAGCTTCGCGAGCCGCAGGTGCCCAGCCCAGGCGCCGGCTGATCTTCTCCCTCAAATGCCGAGCAACGAGCTGGGCGGGTGAGCTGCCACGTAATCCTCGCCTCCCTTGATGAGCAACCGCTGAGGCGCACAGGTGCGAAAGGGTGAGGCGCCGCTGATCTTCTCCCCCTCGATGAGCAACCGCGGCTGGGCCACAAGGTGAGGCGCCGCTGATCTTCTCCCCTCGACGACAACCACGCAGAAACTGGAGGCCTGGTGAGGCGCCGCTGATCTTCTCCCCCTCGACGAGCAACCGCCAGAGACCTTACAGAACCTGGTGAGGCGCCGCTGATCTTCTCTCCGATGAGCAACCGCGAGGCCGCGGGTGCGAGGGTGAGGCGCCGCCGATCTTCTCCCCTCGATGAGCAACCGCGAGAGACACGGTTGCGAGGTGAGGCGCCGCTGATCTTGCGCCTCGATGAGCAACCGCGAGGCCGCCAGGCGCGGGTGGCGCCGCTGATCTTCTCCCCTGTTGAGCAACGCCGCCGCGAGGCACGGGGGCGCGGTGGCCTGCTGTGCCCTCTCCTCGATGGCGTTTAACCGCGAGGCACAGGCGCGAGGGTGAGGCGCCGCTGATATTTTCCCCCTCGATGAGCAACCGCGAGGCACAGGCGCGAGGGTGAGGCGCCGCTGATCTTCTCCCCCTCGACGAGCAACCGAGAGGCACAGGCGCGAGAGTGAGGCGCCGCTCATTCTCTCCCCCCATACACCCCGCGCCATGTGCTAGGGGTATCTGTGCTGATTGGAATCGGGTCAATACGGTCGCCGTGATCTTAGAAATCGCGGGTGAGGTGTTGACATTAAATGCCCGCTCTGATGCGCACGCACGAAATGCGGCTGCCCTCCCTCCATAGGTCATAAGCGAATTGCTACTATTGGATTCTCGCTGTGAAGCGTACGCACGAGATGCAGCTGCCCTCCCTCCAGCTTGTACAAGTCATCTCCACACTGCACAGCTTGACGCCCACAGTCACTTCGAAATGCAGAACAAAAGCAACAATCAAAGAGTTGCGCCAAAATAAAGGAAAGCGGCATCTTTGGCCGCGCGAAAAGGAAAGTGGCACCGGCGCGGGGAGATTGAGACGCTCAGAGGTCCGCTCCTGAGGGCTCACCTTGGCATACTCCGTAAGCGGCACCGGTCGGAAGTTTGTCAGGATCAGCTCTGCCTGCAGACATCTCACACCAGTCTGAGGTAAGTCCTACCTAGAGAGACTCAACGGAAAAATCAGTTGTGATGCCATATTCATTTTGTGATATTTTAAGAAAAGTTCGAGGTTACGTGACAAATGGATGCGTTGAGTTGCTGCAACCAAAGAAGCGTGTTGCAGGTGAAGGTGCCTCCTGACTGAGGTGTGCTCAAAAGTGAGGAATACCATCACCCAACTCCACATGTGCTCGAACGCTCGTAAATCAAGCACAAGCAAGTGAACTGAGGGCTTGTTCAGGCATACTTATATGCTGCAGCTAACGAAACTTTACCTGAAGCCACTTTGATAACAACACTTCAACTCCCCCGACTGTTCCGCTCATTCCCACGATCTGCAGCTCATGCTCGGGTTGCTGGCTGGATGCTGGTTTTCCAGTGCCGTCGGAGGTTGTATATACGAGCTGCAAACGTTTTGCTAGAATCTTAATCAGAGACTCAAAACTTTGATTCCAGAATTCGACACGATATCAAAACTCGATTTCTGTGTGCAAATAGAGCAGGTGGCGACCCACCTTGGTTATGAGTTTTTCAAGCGAAGGTCCCCGACCAGGGTCGCTGATGGAGTGAATCTCATCGATTATCTATCTCCAAACACATGCAAGCTCTTTGAAAACTTTGTAAACTAGCTCTGCCACAATGCCTTTGAAAAGTTGTCCTGACTTTCCGTCAGAACAGTGTCATTCACTACCTCGAAGTCTGAAACCGAGCCAAAATGCAGACAACGTTCGGAAGTATGGATGATATAGCACCAGCTACGAGAACACGCATCTTAAGGCCTCTTTATTATTATCACTAGTATTATCTGATTTCAGCGAATGGTACGAGGGAGGAGTTACCAACATACAGAGCTCGTCCAGTTTTTTTTACGCCGAAGCTGCAAGGCAACAAGTCGGAAAAGTGAACTAAGAATGTTATTCACAACTTTAAGACTGAGCTCACAACGAAATAAGCGATGTGGGTCAAGTTTTACCGAGAGAGTCGATAACCATGTTCGCCTTCTCCATGGTGCATATCGCGACCGCTTCACCTTTGGGGTTTGAGAAAGGCATCCCAGCGTTTAAACCATGGAAACCCTGTAACATGATCTAGCTTAGCATACAGAATATGAGTTGAGTAACCCTTGGGAACCAGTGGTCGGCTGCGCTGAAGCAGGCTGCTGCTTTAAATTCAGCCATGTGTCAAGCACTCTTGCAACTTCGTCCGCTTGATGGCTACAGGAGAGGCTCGTGAAGACAACGCGCTGCACGCACCTTCACTTTGCATCGAATTGGCTTCAAGACATCGCTGAGATGAGCCTCCTTCTCGGAAACCACCGATAGATAAGGTAACACAATGCGGACCTTGTAGCGTGTGTCGCTCTTTTGACGGAGGAGCTGCCTGCAGAGTCAGATTGAATTCACTGCTGGTTGCGACGCGCCCGGTGGAGACATAGACAAATCCATTCCCAGTCCAATCTAGAAGACCGAGTGGGTCTTGTGACAAATTGAAGGAGAAAGTGCAACTACAAACTATTAGTGATCGTACCTAATGAGAAGCACTTCGGAGACCAGACTTTTTCCACCAGAAGTTGGAGCACAATATACCAGTTCTGACCTTCCTCTGCGGCTTCTATCGAGGCAGCCTGAAGCAGCGGTAGCCACTGTTGAGTCCAAGTTGATATTAACCCTGGGAAAACAAATCTTTTGGGCCAGATGCTTCACCGTCAGGAGAACTAATAGAATACCTGCCAAGGATAAATTTGTGAAACGCCCTTTCGCCTGTACACAGCTTGAACAGCGGGTGGAACATCCCAGCTAGCTAACGTTAAGCGATGACATAACTTAGGCTTCCTGGCAGCTAGCATTGCGCGCTTTAGAAAGTTTTACACTTCGAGAAATCACGCGACGTCGACGTTCATGAAAGTGCACCTATATACTGATAGCGTAAATATTACAACGCAAACGTTATTTCCTTTGATACTGGTCAGGGGTATGAAATATCCATCGTAAGTATTGGGTACATCATTTCCCCTCCGAGTTGCTGAAATAACGCGGTCAACCCATTTGTAAGATCCGGTTCAGTGTGTCTACACCAGGTTCTTGGAATACAATTGGCAACTTAACGGGGATGATTTCTGGAGCAGCAATCATATAAATTATACGCTCCCAACAGTCTCAGGACAAGCTTGGCTATGGACAGCACAGCTGTAGCAAGCGGCCGTAGCAGTGTTGATATGAAAAGTCAATTTAACTCCTTTAGAGCTTAGATACCTAGTATAATGGGAACATATAAGTTTACACAGTGTCAAATCTGCAGGGTGAGTTGCGATATACGCGTACGTTGGGCTAGCACAATAATGCAATTTTGGTACATGCATGTAAATTGCATAGTGAGTGCATTATGCCATGTCAATATCTGTTTTGTTTTATGTTGCATATATTATGTGTTGTGAGTCTGTCCGGTGTTCTTCATGCAGTACACCAAGAGGTTCGCCATGTCGTTCTGCGCGGGACCCAGTGGTGACGGGCAGCTCCTGCTGTTTGAATCGGAAATGCCATACTGCGAAGATGCCGCCTCCGATCATGAACACCCCAAGAACTGCCCATTATCCCGCCCTCCCCAACACCACATACAATTCAATTCGACCATCGCCCTCCGTTTTATCACCGCCCACTATAGGGTGCACGCATGTGATATTGTCTGCAATATTTGATATGGGGAGCTATCTGATATACTGGTAGTGTAGTGTGAATGATGCGGTGCACACATGGATTGCCACCACTGACGTCTGTACTTGGTCCAACACACCCTACCGTTGCATAAAAATATCCACACACATCATCAAATTGCAGGAACTTGAGTCCCACTCTGCACTTTATGGTCCACTGGTGATATCTAATTCCGAAATAAATTCTACACTGCGTTCAAAATGTTTTTAAAAAAATGCATTGCAACATGCTAATACCGTTGGCACTGTATGAACAGATATTTCTCCACCCACTTCCCCACGACTTCCTCACGGATGACGACCCTATCTGCATCAAGAAGCGATATTCAACACAACACTCATCCGTCTGCACAAATGCCCCCCTCTGGTTGCTAAGATGCACCGCTCGTTCACTTTAGCTTGCAGATTACCTGAGCACACAACCGCGATGATAATTGTGGTTGTTCCATCGTTGTTGCTACTATCGTTTGCATCGCCATCGTCTGGGCTCGGATAGCCTTCGCCCGTCTCAACCTCCTCCTCTGCGATACCCGCTGTGGGAGACTCGGTTGATGGAGGCGGAGGTGGCATTGCCTGCTAGGATCCGCACGTCCCTTCTCAAACATAGATGGAGTAGTGTGTGATCATTATGCGCACTACCCTGCAGATAAGTGGATCATGAACAAATATTGAAGTTCGCCCAGGCGACGAGCTGCCAGGTGTCGCAATCTGTGCAAAGCTGCGCATCAGAGCAGCGGGAGTAATTGCAAGAATATTACCGGAGGGACCGGACCGTTGTGCAAGAGATGATTGACTTTGTGTTGTAGACACATCCCTACACGGTTCGATGATACACAACGAATAAGCACAGATGAGACGCACTTCCTCAGGAAGCATGCTTGGGCGATAAAAGTCGATACGTGCATTGCTTTCCTCTGTGTTTACTCTTCCCAATTGCGTTTGCAACTTCGTTGAATTTCGGATATTGCAGCAGACCAGACTTTTGAAAATTCCTTTTGTAGCTGGACCTTGACAGTACGGCAGAATATTCTGGCTTTTATTCTGCAGAAATTCGGAGCAGGATCGACACTGCGAGAATGAATAATCGTCATCCTATAAAAGTTTGGGCCGCGATTGCCACTGAGCAAATTAAATTAAATGCAACAGTCGGGATATCTAGACTACAAATTCTGAGCACTGCCGCTAGAAGATCACGTGGCTGTTGTATAGACTCTATCTGATGGTAGCCCAAACAGTGCAAGAATGATCTCTAAACATAATTATTTATGTTCGCAAGGACGTGAGCTTCCCAATTATCCTCGAGCACGTAAGGGGAAATGTAGGTTTGCTACAAACAGGAATATTCTGATCGAGTGGCGATTTGTGTTTTGTTCCACAATATCAAGATGATTAGCAAGAGGGCGAGAGTATTGGGGAGGTATAATTATTCTCAGCGTTGGCTCAGTATCATATGCGTAGCGAAATCTGAGCAGCAGGTCGGCATCATTGAGTGGAAACTGATTGGTGGATCAGCATCATAGGCTCGGGGGCATGGCTACTGGGATAGGCGTACAGCGGGCCGAACAAGACTACCCACAACGGGGAGGATATATACCTTCAGTGTGCTATCGACTTCAAAGACCTCCGGGCTCTCGTCAGCCCATCCGTTTTCTTCGCTGAAAACTTCCTGCTCATTACATCTTAGCTGCTTAATATCGCTCCAGAAATCGGGGGCTTCATTCCAGTCAGTGACGCGTCCGGCGGCTTCGCGACATGCATTCAGCGTGACGCCACGAGGTTCTCCCCTCATCGGAACTGTACGTCTGGCGTTAGCCGTGGTGTAAAAGAGGGTGGGGGAGGTGAAGGGGTCTAAAATAATTAAAATGAATATATAAAGGAGGCGCTCATCGCAACATGGTGATGATTCCAAGGGTAAAATCCTGTCACCTGCGGGTTATTTTGAAGGGCATTGTCGAAGTCTTCCCACAGCTGGACCTCGTTTGCTAGGAACGTCACTATACTTTCCACCTGATGCATCGGCCATTGATAGCACACCCACCAACGTTACACGCCGCAATGAATGAGTGTACTCTATCATTATGTGCTCTTGGCCCCACTGTGATAGCGTTGCATCCATCCCCCGCATTGGTATCAGCATCGACATCACGCGCGTGATCCGGGAGCATCTACAGCGTCTGTATAGTCTGACAGACGATCATGAAATGCATGACCAAAAATAATGTCATCATACTACCAATCACACACAGATTCATATTCCTCTCTGAAGAACTGAAGGGCAACGGGGCCGGCGGGGCTCCGATTCACACCAGGTCGGTGCAGAAAGATCCACCACCGCAAGATTTGAAAAGATGTAGCATACATAGCAATCTCGAAATGATTACATTTTGGATTCTCCCCGACTCCATCTAGCTTAGGAACAGGCAATGGTACCCCTGATGTGTCATCGAAGGCGCCAACACGACCATGCCATGAGCGATGGGTGTAAGCACAGATGGTGCTTCGTTTGCTGTTTGATTTATGATTTGATTGATTTGATGTAACCAATTACCAATAGGAGGGCTGGGGAGCCAGACATCTCACACCTCGGAGAGTTGTCGCTATCTCATGTTTCTAGCGGTCATGATCAACAACGCGGAATCAGGGGCCTGGTGTACTTCATTCAAGTTTGCACTACCTCTCCGCTCGTTCCATCCAATCTCTTTCTTTCCGGCCAAGCCGGCGACATGCAGCGGGCCCTGGCGTGTGCGCATACTGCATTCACGTCCTCGAATGAGTTGGCATGCACATTCATCACGACAGCTGGGAAGGGCCTACTATCTGGCGTGGCCTATATACGCGTAGATTCAGTAATCCCATCCATTGGCTCCAAAGAGACCATCATTTCGGTGAGATGTCGGAACACTCAATACCGCACATCGGAAACAGCTCGGGCACGCGCTCCGCCTCATACTTGGCAAATAAGGCAAGGGGGGGGGGTGAAGGGAAGGGGGTGGCCTACGACCTGCACACCCATTGTGGTCTGCATTAGTGTGCGGCGTCCCATCGTAACACCAGTGGCAGCATCTGTAATATTCAGGATCGCCACCTGTCAGGCCGGTAGAGCCACCATGCGAGCAGTGGTCAGCTCGCCGTGCGCTTCTGGAGACCTGTGGTGGATGGGGCATGCCTCAACGATAGCAGCGTGACAAGATGGCCAGCTGGCGCAACCTACCTGGGATGCGTCCACTTGGGATGCCGTGGCAATGGTACTGATATATCTAGATGTGAACTCGTCGTAGATAGATAGATTACCCAGATCGTCGATCGTTACATCTGCATGGACGGTGGAGAAGACAGTTTCTGCGACCACTGTTGGAGGGGAAGGTGGTGGTGGAGGGGGTGAAGGGGGTGGACTGGGGCTTGGAGGAGGAGGATTCGATGGGGGCGGCGGCGGCGGTGGCCATCCCTGGAGGGGTGGGTGGGGCTGGTGGAGGGTGGACTGGGGCTTGGAGGAAGGCTTGGGAGGGTTGGTGGTGGAGGGAGTGGAGGGTGGACTGGGGCTTGGAGGAGAAGGATTCGATGGGGGCGGCGGCGGCGGTGGCCATCCACGGAGGGGTGAGTGGGGCTGGTGGAGGGGTGGGTGGAGCTGGTGGAGGAGGTGGACTGGGGCTTGGAGGCGGGCTTGGGAGGGTTGGTGATGGAGGGGGTGGACTGGGGCTTAGAGGAGGAGGATTCGATGGGGGTGGCGGCCAGGTGGCCATCCCTGGAGGGGTGGGTGGGGCTGGTGGAGGTGGGGGGCTGGGTGAAGAGGGCGGGATGACTGGGGGTGGTGAAACGGGCGGAGGGCCGGAGGAATATTCCAGGTCGCGGAAGCCCAAGTCTAAACTCATCTTTTCGTCCCCATCTGAGCTGAAGGTCATCATCATCATCTCCTCTCGCTTGCCATCCTGATCCGATGGCAGGCAGCCCCCATCCACTCCGCCAAATCATTCATCTCCACACCCTGGCCGTATTCCTTGCGCTTCCCTTCTTTGCTGCCCCCTCCTAATTCCATACCAAAACCGGTTCAAGCCAAGTCAAAGGATGCAGCGCGGCTGAGAGTGGGATATTAAGCAAGGTTGACTCGTTTCCGGTCTGAGGTGCTCATTTCTAGTCAGTATGTCTTCAGACACAGATGAACCGGCAAAGATTACTTGGGAGCGGCCTTCCACGTGCATCCGGCTTTACTTCGGTCATCTTCTTCTTCTACTTCTTCTCGGCTACACTTGGAGACCCGTGCAACGGTAACCACATGAGAGCCCAAAACCGAATCTGATCGCACCGCCTCACGTAGGCTGCGACGCGCTCGATTTAGTGTAACGTTCTAGTGTACACGTGCCACTCTGCACAGACGTGAGATTAGGGTTAGCGGTCATGTCACCTCATTCCGCAATCGGATACGAGTTTGCATACTGGCATCATCCATGCCGTCCATTGAGAGGTTCAACTTCATGTCCATCTCCTCTGTACGATCGATGTAGTGTCCCGAACTGTTCATCAGCATCAACTCCTTCCCTGCAAAAAATTGTTTCCCCGATTTGGTCATCCCCCTCCTGGTGTTTGTTCAAGACGACGTCTCGTGCAATGTGTGCACGGGCACTTATACGCGCGTTCGCAGTGTCCAAGGATAAGCCACACACCCACTCAGGGTGGGGAATCCCGAAGTGTATGCTGAATCATTTGATCCCCGGCGTGGGTACATAATGCAGTCGGGCTTCTGCAGCTACGGTGTGCCGAAGGAGTCGCAAGGATACGCATACACACATTATTCTCAGCCCCTTGGGACAGCCCTTGGGGGTTCCGGCCATGCCGTGGGTGGGCAAGCTCTCTTGAGACCAGGCTATAGGGCGGGTAGAGGGCAGCGGGATGGTCCCGATCGTGGGCTTGGTGGTAAAGAGATGGCTAGAGTGGCTCGAGGGGCAGAGTTGAGCCGGCTTCAGAGACACAGCAGCAGTGCGCCAGCAGGGCAGTTGCAGAGAGGCTCAGGTGGCCAAGCGAGGCTCAGGGAGCCGAGAGGTGGTCCTGAGCGTAGGCTTGGTGGTGGAGAGATGGATCGCGCAGCTCGGGGGGGGCAGAGGTGAACCGGCTCCAGAGACACTGCAGCAGCGCGCCGGTGGTGCAGATGCAGAGGGGCTCAGGTGGCTCAATATCTAAGGGTTTACAGGGGGTCCCATAATCCCATTCTTCACTCGTGAGGTACAGATGAGAATCCAAATAAGTGTCATCTCGAAGTGTGTGCTTTGATTCCCGGTGACGACACAAATAATAGTGCAGCCGATCCTGTGTGGTTACGTGATGCCGAAGCAGTCGGTCCAAGGATGAGCACACACACACCCAGTGTCCCGAAGTGAGTGCTTCTTTATAATCTGGTATGATTCACGGTGTGGGTATATCGCAGTGCAGCCGATCTTCTGTGGCTACGTGGTGCCAAAGGAATTGGTCCAAGGATAAGCCACACACGTATGTGTATATGATATGATGTATGTCGCCACAACGTTGTATATATATTCTTCGTATGTATGTATGTATGTATGTATGCTTATCCTTGCGAATCCTTTGGCACCCCGTAGCCACAGGAGACTGCACTATGTACCCACGCCGGGGATCAAAGGATTCAGCACACACTTCGGGACACTCATCCGGATTCTCCGGAGCTCACTAGTGAAGAATGGGACCCCCTAAGCCTCGCTGAGCCACCCGAGCCCCTCTGCATCTGCACCACCAGCGCACTGCCGCCTTGTGCCTGAAGCCGGTCATCCCTGCCCCCCGATCTGCGCGAGCCATATCTCCACCACCAAGCCCACGCGCAAGACCACCCCTCTGCTCCCTGAGCCTCACTGGGCCACCTGAGCCCCTCTGCGGCTGTCCTGCCGGCGCACTGCTGCTGTGTCTCTGGAGCCGGCTCACCTCCGCCAATCGAGCCACCCCTCCACCACCAAGCCCACACCCCACATCACCCCGCTGCCGCCTACAGCCTGGTCTCAAGAGAGCTTGCCCACCGACGCCACGGCCAGAATGCCCAAGCGCTGTCCCAAGGGGCTGAGAATGATAAACTGGGTTGCCCTCATCCAAACTTGCGCATCCGCCACCGACTTGCGCCTGTAGCCCTCTCCCCCCTGCACCAACTCCCCGTGACTGGAGCCCTTGCGCTGATTGCCTTGCGAGATGGCCGCGAACTTGAGCAATGCGCTCCACACTTGCGCTGTAACTGTCACGCCGCACTGTTCCTACTTGGGGTCCCATCCCTACAGTTGCCTGTGTGTCCCAAGCCCTCCCGGTGGCCGATAGTTCACCACCCGGTCGTCGCCTTCCCGACGGCTGCTCACTGTTAGTTCCAGCACGGCCAGCAACCTCGCCCGGTGGGCACGGAAGCTGATGAGATGCCGTATGCTGCCGTGCAACCTGTTGTAAGTGGTCATCGCTGCCAGGATGGGCCCCCGGGCTCTGAGGGGCCCGGCGTGTGTCATCTCCACCCGCGGACCTCCCCACATCTCCCCCGTCATCCTCATCAGTTCCCCCCATGCCAGCAACCCCCCCAAGAAGGCCGGCCACCCGCCTGCTCGCCCCCATCAAGGTGGCCACCCCTCCCTCAGCCAAGGCCATTGCTTGCTCCGGCGAGGCCCCACGCTTCTCGTGAGTCCAGACCCCACCCTCCGGGCCCCGCGACGAAAGGTCATCCCACTCATTCAAGATATCCTGGACACTTGACGCCGCCTGGCTGAGCCCGCCTGTGTGCGCCCCTCCAGATCGCGCCTCGGCGGCGCCCCCTCCTGGACCCCCCGCAATGCGTAGATGCTCCGCCTTCCGCCGCGCACCGCCCTCCATGCTCTCCGGAAGGAAGCCTCGATGTCATCGCGCCTGCCTCGCCTGCCTCACCGGAGGCCTGCCCAGACTGCTCACGCTGCGTTCCCCCAGATTCCTGCGTCCCACCACCTAATCCATCCTGCGTGGCATAGTCTGTCTCCTCGAACGCGTCCTCCCACACCCTGTCCATCAGCGTCAACCTCTCCACCCTCTCCTGTCTAGCCACCTACCCCCGATCCAGGTCCGGGCCCATGCCTCCTCTCACACGCCCTCCGCCAGCCCAGCGCCACCCACCTCCGGCTGGACACCGCCCCACAGCCCGACTGATGATCAGCCCTGCGACCCCTCGTGCAAGCGCGAAGGAAAGCAGCCGGATCCACTTCTCCTTCCAGCCCACAGCCCCGCCATGTGCCGCCTCTTCATCCCCGTCCTCGTCTCCGTCGCCGTCCACCTGCTCTCCCCCTTCTGCGTTCGCCTCCATGTACCGCCGCTCCCTGAAGCGCCGCTGCGTCTTCCGAAGGAATCCATATGCCGCAGGCCCCAGCCCACCGTACACCTCCACTCCAAACTAAGGGTATAAAGTGATGTGGGCGGACATCCCCGTACGTTGCCACCTTGCTCTCCTCTACCTTCTTCGCCGCCACCCCGGGGGCCATCATGGCCGCTCCCAGGTGCGCGTCTGACATCGGCCGCGCCGTGGCCACATCAAACAGCACATGCTGGCCCGGTCCCTCCGCATCTAACACTGTCACATCCGGGCAATGATTCCGTGAGTAGGTCAGGTAGCCCGCGAAGTCATCGTGCAATGCAGACGCCAAGGGAAAAACGGAAAAGCAGACTCGGCCACCTCGAACAGCACCTTGTGTGTTTATGCTTATCCTTGCGACTCCTTTGGCACCCCGTAGCCACAGGAGACTGCACTATGTACCCACGCCGGGGATCAAAGGATTTAGCACACACTTCGGGACACTTGTGTGTGTGTGTGGGTGTACTTCGTACATATAACTATAAGAGTGACATGGTATAAGCATGGCGCCAGAGGGTGACAGAGGGGCAGTATGGCATCACGCATCTGAGGGTGACGGAGGGCCAGCATGTTGTCAGAGGGTGACAGTCTGACAGAGGTCTATGATAATGCGCCATGCCATGTTTATAGGCTGAGGGCCAGCAGCTAGATGAGGCCGGCAGGGTGATGGCGAGACGTCAAAGGACATATCCGAGTGTGGAGGTGGCAGATCTCATCGGGATTAGAGAATATATGAGTTGAGGCAATCACGCAGCCAGGCATACACAATAATGGTACAGTGCATCGCACCATCATAGATCAGGAAGCACTGCATCTGCATGTCCCGGTCGCCGTTGATATCCTCTTCAGAGTTCTCGAAGTGCATCGATGTGTTCAATTTCTCCTCGCCGCGCACGACCGTCCACACGGCGACGTCCAAGTAATCCCAGTCGTTGGTGTCCAGCTGCAGGGTACCCCAGTAGTCCAATATATCCTCGTCTGCCGAGCAACAAACACGATGTGAGCCGTTAGTGGATAACAACACGAATCAGCTTGAGCTGTGTGGATAAGGAATGTGCACATGTGGCGTGCCTTGCTGTCAAGAGCCTGCCGACTACGAGGCCCCTTGCCAATTGGTGGTATTTGAACATCTTCCTACCGGCATTTCGATGATTCCACCTAAAATACGAAGCCTTACTGGATTTGCCGTTTTAGAAGCTTCTCGCAACAATTCGATTCTCGTTTTGGTACTTCCAAGGATTGAGAAACCCGAGGTCAGGACTGGCAGAAAGTGACAACATAATTTTATCGCATCACCAGGTCTGATGACATCACACCCTAGCTAGTCATGCATGTGAGAAACTCATCTCCCCACAAATATGTCCTTCGAGATGCTTCACAGCCTACCCACATGCTGCACCACATGTGATTTAGAAACAACTGTCTAAGTCGTGCACGCATGCTTTGTTCAAATTGGATTGTTTCTCTTTTGCTCGAATCCTCATTTGCCAAAGGCAGGCACTGCAATACATTTCATTAAAATGATTTTGTAAAGTGTTTAAAATGCATTTTGTGCTTTTTACATGCTTTCTAAATTCATGTTTTTGATGAGATGTCCAGACTGTCTGTGCACGTCACCAAAAGGAAAGAGTCCTCTGGGTCGGGAGCGGTGGGAAGAGCAAAAGGAACAGAGCTGAACAGGCGTGTCGCTTCGTGGCTACTTGTACATCCTGTTTGTGTCACGGAGCTACATGTGTCATTCGGCTCTACTGCAGCAGGAGTCACGGATTCTGAAAGTCTGAAACCACAAAAATTCTGTTGCACTCCAATTTGAACATTTCTCTTTTGCTCGAATCCTTATTTGCCATGAAACCAAAGATGAAACTGTGAGGCACACAAAAGAAATCTGATCTCTGTCACTGTGACCATGTTAACCAAGCGAAGTAGTAGTCCATGTCTGCGTCCCTCAGAGCTGTCGGGTCGATGTAGTGTTGCACTGCCGAAGAGAACTGTGACCAGCCTCCCAGGAAGCACACTTTCTCCATTGTAACACCCACAGCTCGAGCACACGTCGTGGCACCCTTCCGGGTGCTGTGTGCAGAAAAGTGACCTCCTTCAGGAGGTCTGCAGTCCAGCTCGCTGAGAGCTAGACCAATCCAGTCATTTGCCACGGAAGCCTTGAAGTTCTTCGGGTCCTCGGGTAGCAGCCAGTAGGCGTCAGGTTGAGTCTTCTCAGAACTGTTCCAAGCCGTGTCACGGTGGAACTCCCAGTGCTCGATCAGCTCCTTCAACAGAGCCACCCCCTTCCAGGGGATGCACAGGCGTCGCTTCACTCGATGGTGTCGCCGTCCCTCGAGCACCCCTGAGAACTCATCGTCGCCACAATGAACGTGCTGCCGTGACAACGAGGTCCCCGTGTCCGGTCTGCCGAAGGTCACGAAGGCCACAACCACGTAGGTAAAGGCTCGCAGTAGCTGCAGCTCCTCAGGCGATCTCGGAGTCAACTTCAGCGCTGCTTCGTGCACACGTCGTACGTGTGCCGCTGGCAGCCACGTCCGCTGGGTCTCGATGCTCTCCCCCTGCACCGCCAGCTCCGCCTGGATGGTCGCCATCCCCTTCACAGCTCGGGTCACAGAACGCCCCTTCGCTGGTCCAGGGAAACCAAGGTCCTCGTGGTAGTTGTCGATGGCGGACAGGTACGGCTGTAAGGATGCCGACTGGATGTTCCCGTCCTCCAACAGAGAGGCGATGTACAGCAACACAGTCGCCTCCGACGCTGGCAGCCACGGCCGTTGGTCACGCTCACAAAATAAAATGAATCGCCGTGCCTTCGGTCCGTAGTTGTCCTTCGTCGTGTCCAGCAGTGCCTTTCTCTGCATCGACACCGCCAGTTCGGTGAGCCGGGAAGGTCCCAACTCACCCCTCCACCGCTCACAAAGTGAGCGCGTGAGGAAATTTTGTACAACACCACCGCGCTTGTACTCTTCGTAGTTGCCTCCGCTGCTCCGCTCGGTGTTCTCGCCGTCCGCGTCTGTTGCCCTGTCCGTGCTGTTGATGATTTTGAAGTTCTCTTCGGACAAGTCTAGCGTCTCCTCGTCGCCGTCGTCGTACAGCACGTGCGCCTTCCCGTCCTCGTTGAACTCCTTCACCACACCCGGGTAGAAGCAGTCATCGTCCTTCCAGAACACCTCGATTTTTGTACCCACGGTCACCTTGCTTGCTGTCGTACTCGTAGCGGAGCTTCTTCGTACTTCAGCAGCGTAGTAACTCACGGGCGCGCCTCGATGAAGAACATCACAGCGTCCCATTTCGAGGGCCCGAGCAGCTCGGACCCTCCCAGCCTGCTCGGAGTGAACAGGTCCCTGCGCCGTGGCATGATCACCACCTCGGTGGCCAAGGCCTCCAGCTCTCTGAACCAGGACTGTCCCAGCCAGTACGGAGCCACCGCCGTAGCAGCGGCCCCCTCCTCCCGCAGCTTGTGCGCCACCTCGTCCAGCAGCGCCCACGGGGGGTTCACCCAATTGTTCTCCCCCCGCCAGTCGTACGTCAGAGAGTCCACACCCTCGCACTTCGGGTCCTTCCACGCAGCGTAGTACCGAGGAAGCTGCGCGGAGATCTCGGAAGCGAACCGGTCGACAGTGTAGGGCCCCCACTGCTTGTTGGCCCACACGAACCAGTCCCGATTCAGCCGCCAGTCGTCCAAATCCTCGCAACGCGAAAGGTTGTCGGCCCACACGTTGGCCTCGCTGCGGATGTACCGAGCCTGCAACTCGATGTCGTGCAGATCCAGTAGCAGCTAGAGTCTCCTCATTCTCCTCATCAGGTCCGGGTTTCTGGAGGTGAAGTGTGACAGCATCGCCACCACCGCCTGGTTGTCGCAGTAGAGCCGTACGACCTTGCCCTCCAGCTCCTGCAGGAACACCTGTACGGTCTTGTACACGGCCTCCAGCTCCAGGTGTGTAATGTGCCAGCAGCGCATCTCGTCTGGCCAGAAACCTCGCGCGGGGAACTTCAGGTTCAGCTCTCCTCCCCAAGCTGTCATCGAAGAGTCCGTGTGCACCTTCGCTCTCGTCGGGGATCTCCAGATCTTGCGCCCGTTCCACCTGCTCATCACAGGCAGCCTGGACCACCATTCTAAGTCCCCCCGAGCCGAACGTGGGATTTTTACCTTCGCTCCCCAGCTGCGTTTCTCCGCCAGCACGAAGTAGAGCTCCCGTAGGTAGAGCCGCGCCGCTGGTACTGCCAAGTACACGGATTGGCAGAGTCCCGTGAAGGACGCCAGTCTCCTGGCAGGAATCCACCTCCGATTTCTCGCTGCGTCGCACAGGATCTCCTTCGCCTTGGTGTGGATTTTGTGCACCCGTCGTTCTGTCACACGGAATTGTCCCAGCTTCAGGTCCACCTCCAGCCCGAGGTGCTCCACCACCTGCGTAGGCTCCCATTGGCCCTTCTTCTCGTTCCGCCGTAGGCTAAGTCGATGAAGCACCAGTTGAATTTTTTCTCGACGCAGAAAGCCTTCTCGCTGAGAGTCGACCAGCACCAGAAAATCGTCCATGTACGGTAGTACTCGCATTCCGCTGTGACGGTTCGCGTCCCCGCCAGCACCACCGGTCCTGCGACGGACTGACCATCGCTGTCGTACTGCGGAACCGTCCCGCAGTCTCTTGATTTCTCTGCGATCCTCCGCTGCCTGTGGAGAACGTAAAGCCTCCACCATCTATCACGCGTACGAACTTGCAGAAAACTCTCGGAGCGTCGCTCCATCCGAACGGCATCGCTGAACATTGAAGTAGGTCCCCTTGCAGGTCGAACTGCATGAACTTCTGGAAGTCCGGGTGGATCCCCAGCGCATGAAAACCGTCCTGGAGGTCGAAGCTGAAGCACCAGTCGCCCGGTTTCGCCAGTCTCCTTAGTTTCTTCAGCGTCTCCATCTTCACACGATTTTTCACACACCACTGGTTCAGCCATCGGAAGTCC
The DNA here is from genome assembly GCA_001247695.2 of Cymbomonas tetramitiformis. NCBI lineage: Eukaryota > Viridiplantae > Chlorophyta > Pyramimonadophyceae > Pyramimonadales > Pyramimonadaceae > Cymbomonas > Cymbomonas tetramitiformis. The sequence continues at coordinate 18,362 of LGRX02006253.1, forward strand.
ACCACCAGTCTCCACTTGTTCGTACCCGGTTTTGGCACTAAAAAAGCGCGAGAAACGTGAGATCTTCTCGTCGCTCTCGTCCAGGCACCGTTCTCCAGCAGCCTCTCCTTCTCCGCGTCCAGCCACACCTGCTGCTGCCGCGTAGCATCCCTCAGTGACACCCCGTGGTCGAACGGAGGCGGAGGCTTGCGCTTCCACCTCAACTTCACCCCGTGAGTAATCCATTGCATCACCTCGGAACTGGCGCCCGCCGCGCGCCATGCTCCCCTCCGCTGTCTCACCTGCTGTTGCACGGTGAGTTTCCCCCGTCCAGCGCCCGGAGAGGGCTGTTGCGCTGGACGGGGTGGCGGCACGCACATCACACATCGGCCGCGGGCTTTCCGCCCCGGCCCTTGCCGCCTTTGTCGGTAGGCTTCTTACTGTCCTTCTCCTCCTTGTTCTTACGCTCCTTCCAGCGGTCGCGGTCCCGTGGATCTTTCACAACCCGCGTTTCCGCGTTCGCTGCATTTTTTGACGTAAGGTTCAGCATCGCCCTGCCGCGGTTCTTGTCGAAGTCGTTCAGCCACTGCTGCAACACCTCATCCGCCACCACGCCGTCTGCTGCCTGGTAGACCCTGTCCTCCACGAACTGCAGCGTTGCGCGTAGAGCGTCCGATCCTCCACGCTGCGAAGAACCAGGCTCCTGCTCCAGCTGCCCGCGCAGTTCCAGCATCGTCCAACGGTTGCACAGCAACGCGTACACGCCGTGGACCGAGTTGGTAACCTCGTGGAAGTGTCTCTGCCATTCTCTCTGCGTCAATCCGGAGTCCTCGTTCACGTCCAATGTCTTGTTGCACGCGTCCACCACGTCGTGCAAATAAGACAGCGCTGGAGCCAGAACCATGCACTCGTACTTCATCGAAGAGTTGGACTTCTTGGAGAGCGCGTCGTACGTCTTGCTGCCGTGCAGGTCGTACAACTGCGGCATCCTCGTTGTCAGCGTAGCCGGCCGCGGTGGGAACGGGTTGACTGAGGCTGCTGGCACGTAGTCCAACTTCTTCCTTCTCTCCAGAAGTTGCTCGGCGGTCTTGGCTGCGGAGTCCGGGTCAGAAGTTCCAGGCTTCGCTGCCACCTTCGCCTCCAGCTCAACGTTGATTTGTGCTTGACGTTGAAGCTCAGCACGCAGCAGTCGATGTTCCTCTGCTTGCTGCCTCTGCATCTCAAGCAGCTCCCCTTGCTGCTTTTGCATCGTCAGAATTTGTTGCAACAGCACGTCCTGAGTGGACTGTGCTGCCGGGGAAGGGGAAGCCTGCCCGATGTCTGGCTTCCCCGGGAGGGGAGGGAAATCCTCTGTAGACTTGCCCTTCGAAGATCCAGCCATTCTCTCTCCCTCAGAGGAGTAACAGTGAAGTCAATCGTACTGCCGTAGCCGATGTGAAGCCGTCGTTTGAAGTCGTAACGCCGTCCCCGCGACTTCTCTATCAGATCTCCTGTCGTCGTTCGATCGCCGTCGTACAACCAAGTGGTCTAGTCACTACCTACTCTACTGTTTTACCGGTGAAACAGGTGAAGAAAAATTACAAAATCGGATTTGCAGTGTGCCTCACAGAGTACCGTAGGTACCCGTGAAGTTCCTGTTTGCAAGAGCAAAAGGAACAGAGCTGAACAGGCGTGTCGCTTCGTGGCTACTTGTACATCCTGTTTGTGTCACGGAGCTACATGTGTCATTCGGCTCTACTGCAGCAGGAGTCACGGATTCTGAAAGTCTGAAACCACAAAAATTCTGTTGCACTCCAATTTGAACAAAACGGATCTTATTAAGTGGCTTGGGGCATTGAGTCCGTGACTCCTGCTATCGTCGAGACAGAATGTGCACGCATGCATGCTCTGACTGAGTCCGCACAATGGTACAGGTTGCCACGATCCGACGCACGCGGCCATTCAGCTATTTCCCCTTTGCTTTCAGCAAACAGGAATCTCGCGGATATCTATCATCTACGAGGTGCACCGCAAAAGTCCTTCGGCAATTTCACCAGGCTTTATCCAAATTGTGCCTTTATTCAGTCGACGAGTAGAGCAGCCCAGACGACTACGGATGGAGACCAGTCCGAGGACAATGCAGTGGGATCTTCACTGCCTCATTTATTCAGTCGACGAGTAGAGCAGCCCAGACGACTACGGATGGAGACCAGTCCGAGGACAATGCAGTGGGATCTTCACTGCCTCATTTATTCAGTCGACGAGTAGAGCAGCCCAGACGACTACGGATGGAGACCAGTCCGAGGACAATGCAGTGGGATCTTCACTGCCTCATTTATCAGTCGACGAGTAAAGCGACCCAGACGACTACGGATGGAGACCAGTCCGAGGACAATGCAGTGGGATCTTCACTGCCTCATTTATTCAGTCGACGAGTAAGAGCAGCCCGGAACGACTACGCATGGGGGACCGGTCCGAGGACAATGCGATGGGATCTTCACTGCCTCATTTATTCAGTCGACGAGTAGAGCAGCCCAGAAGACTACGGATGAAGACCAGTCCGAGGACAATGCAGTGGGATCTTCACTGCCTCATTTCCCACCTCTCCCGACACCGGCAACAGCAGATCCGGACCTGCAGCAGCCGGGGCCACTCTTTCCGGCAGCAGCAGCATAGGATCGCATGTTCCGGAGGTTCCAGCAAATGATGGCGTTTTCTCGGCAGCGCAGCAGTGGCACCCAGGAGTGGCGCTTAGCGGTGGCATTCGGCGGCGGCGGCGGCGGCGGTTAGAGCTTCCTCAGCGGCAGCAAATGTGGAAAGAATGACCTGGCGGTGGTTGTTATGTGCAGAGATGGCCGCGAGGATTCAAGGAAGTCAGTGACAACGGACAATGACTGTTCAGCATGGCGCACTGACACGGAGCTGGAATGTTGACTGAGCAGAACATGTTCCCTCGAGAGCCCTCAAAATACTCTCAGCAGCGAAGGCGCCTCAGTGGTATGATGCACTGAGCAAGATGTCCAACTCTTCAAGTACGAGTGCATGGTGCTCGGGCCTGTACTGTCTTACCCTCGCGATATGAACCTTTGATCCAGTACTTAGATCAATCGCGCTGGATCTGATGGAAGACGCCCCTCTCACACGGAAGGAGACGCCCAACCGGATGGTGGACTTTTGGAGTATCCTCGCTCGCGACCTCTGGCTAGGTTTCGGAAGGTTCCACTTTCAGAACCAGGTTCAAAACCCATGCGGCAGGTCTGCCATATTTGCTTCCAGACCCGGAGAAAAATTAGTTTCGCTTCCGAAAGTGAGTTTGGGTTCCGGTATTCATTTATAATCAGTGGTACTATGTTGGCCTTATCGAGACCTTTGATTGGATATATTGTATACAATGAAAACTCGAATCCGATTCACTTTCGACAACACAAGTACATCTTTGAAACCTTTCAAAACTAGCTTCGAAACCAATTTCGGGTTTCGAAACCCATTCTGAAAATGGGGCGTTCCAAAACGAACCCAAGCCAAAGGTCCCGATGCTGTGTAACTGGCGGAGGATGCTGCAGTTGCGAGCTTTATAAGTGGAGGCTGTACTATCTTCTTCTTCTTCTCGCAGTGGCACGGACGCTTTGTGAGCACAACTCGGCTTTGCGGAAGGCCGGGCTGCTGACGGATTGGTGGCAGATGACGCGCATCCAGTGGTTGGGAATTTCGATAAGTCGTGCGAGAAGGTGATTTTGGACTCTTCTACAACGGCGCAGAACAGTGGGAGGGAAAACGTTGTCCAGGGCACTGGAGTAAGAGGAAGTAGGCGAAAGAGATAGAAAGGGAGGCAAGAGAGCTACAGGCCAGGGCAAGACAAGCGAGACGCCCGCAGCGCTGATGGCCAATGAGTTGTGTGCGTCACCGGCCCAGTCAGCACAACAGCTCTCAAGCTCTGGGTACTGGTTGGGAGAATCTGAACGTTCAGAATCAGGTGAAAAGGGAGGGGCGGAGCACGGCGCACTATGGGCGCCAGCGCAGAGGTGCAGCATTTGATTGCAGTCGAAGTGAGGGGAAGCCTGGGCCTCCACCAGTCGTGTCCGATCACGGTATTTTGCTGCATGACGCGGCGAAGCAGCAGCAGCAGCAGCAGCGGCGGCTGGACCTGGAGAGGGAGAGACTACTGAAGAGTGGGCTGTGGAAGAAAGAGACAAACCGATCTCACGTTTTGCATGCATTGTTAGATCCAAAACCGGGGAGAAACAAGTTGCGACAGGGGCTGGAATTCCAATGACTGCGATTAATGTTGTAGCTGCTTATTATTTCCGGCAACTTGTGGACGCGATGGTGGAGTGCCTATCAACAAGCGCAGTGGAGGATTGAAGAGTATTTCAGATATTCTTTTATCCATTTTATTAATTACTTAATGGTGCTCAGGTGGTGATACGGCATGTTGGCGATGGAGATAGTGTACGATGCAACAGGGGGGGAGACTGCATGAGCGCCAAGTAGGCGTGCATATGCTGCCGTGCAGGCGGTGCACGTTTCGTTGAGACTGGCGTAGACTGGAGAAGAGGGGTTGCAGAGTCGAGTTCAGCGAGATGTTGCGTGTGCTTGGGACTGCAGGGGAAAGTGGCGAGGGGACAGTGATGGGACTCGGTGCAAGTGATCAAACACCTAGACCTGGATGGAGCTGAACCTGAAGCAGGGCAAATTCTGGGTTACTACAGAACGGTGTGTATAATTATATAAGATTGTGCAGGTACGAATTTTCAATTCTTCCGCAAACCACTTTGGATTGGGCGCGGGAGTGCCAGGGAGCGAGGAGAGAGCACCGTCCGCGAATATGGCCAATGAGGTGCGCAGATTGGCGAAGTCGTCTTTACGGAAGTCGATAGCCAACGCCTCCGACACACTCATATGTTCTGCTCCGTCGTCATAACGGGCCTCGGCCTTTATGGAGTGCCTGATAAAACACACCTCCATCCCGCAGATTGGCGCCTGATGAAACATGATAGACGGATAAAGGTATGCATTGGTACTCTCAGCAAATGAGAGATGAGCAGAATGTTGTCACAATTGCAGCATGCTTTACGCAAAACACCTACAACCGAGGCTCTTGGACGGACTACCAAGTGTCACAACGCCCCTGGATAAGTCTCCTCTCCACGTCGCATCTAAGCGTCATGTACACACTTGATTGCTGACGACGGTGGTTCGGTGATTGGGAGATGGCAGAAATATGAATCAAGTTGCTGCAAGAACGAGGATTCTCGCGGGCAATCATAACTTCAACAAGGTGCGTGCAGAGCCCGTCCAATTTGCAAATCAGAGGGAAATACACATGTGGTTACCAGTGGCCATCCTCGGAGAAGTCGGTGGCGTGGGCGCATCCCAGGCCGTGGAGCCGCTCTTCACCATCGGCGTGGAGCGACAAGGAGCTCTCGGCCCAATCATCGCCCACTGCCACACTAAAGTTGAGTTTTAGGAGCTCCTCCGCATCCCAACGAAACTTCATCAATCCACCTACATCATCCACGTCGTCGATGGCACTTGTCGCAATGCGGTCGTGGGGCTCTGCAGGCACAACACACGCATCACATGATACCCTCAACATGCCATGGACTGATCGGTATTGGCAACTATCATGCACAAACCTGTCAACGGGGAAGGAGAGTAAGAGAAGAGAATGAGAGAGAGAGAGAGCGCTGAGAGATAGCGAGAGAGAGAGCGCTGAGAGATAGAGAGAGAGCAATATAATGAGAGAGAGAGAGAGATACAACATAAATTATACAACCTCCGGGCCGGTAAAATAGTCTGTTCGGGGCCTTCGAGAATTGTGCTCAAAATTTCACTTCTTGTCGAGCTGGTTGTACACCATAAACAAAAGTAATTAAACACAAAAATGGCAAGTTAAGGCATCCATCCTCACTAAAACAGCATCCCACAGTATACATGTGCCTCACAGTACACATACCGCAATGCTACGGTACTTCGCAAAGTTAAAAATAAAGGATAACGCAGAGTATGCAATCACTCAAAACATGTACAAAAGAAAGTTGCCAGTAAAAAGGAAACCATAACCAATCAAAGAAATCCAAGTGAAAAATGATAATATGGTATCAAATGTTGAAACATCGGTCAAAAAAAAGTCAAACTCACCGTAACAAATCGGGTAAAAACGAATGCTGTCGTGCGTATATAGTACGCCAAACATGTGAAGGTACTCCTCCTGGTCCCAGGCCACCGTCATGTTCATATCCGCGCCCCCGTCATCGTATCCGGCGGCGGTGCTCATGGACATCTGCTCGTCGCCGTCCACCCGCACGAGCGCATGCGCCGACAGGGAGTGGGCGTCGCCCTCACTGGCCACGTCCACCGAGCTGCTCACGTGCAGCCACTCCTCGTCCTCATCGTCGCCCTCCACCGTCAGCACCATGGCAGCGCCCTCGTCCTCATGCCACGTGCCGTTGCCGACCATGTCGAACACCTGCTTGTCATCCACGCGCAGCAGCGCCGCCATCTCCACTGCCGTGGCGGCGTCTCCCGCATCCGTGCTGCGGACGTGAGCCACGCTGCGCAGGTACTCCTCCTGGTCCCAGGCCACCGTCATGTTCATATCCGCGCCCCCGTCATCGTATCCGGCAGCGGTGCTCATGGACATCTGCTCGTCGCCGTCCACCCGCACGAGCGCATGCGCCGACAGGGAGTGGGCGTCGCCCTCACTGGTCACATCCACCGAGCTGCTCACGTGCAGCCACTCCTCGTCCTCGTCGTCGCCCTCCACCGTCAGCACCATGGCAGCGCCCTCGTCCTCACGCCACGTGCCGTTGCCGACCATGTCGAACACCTGCTTGGCATCCACGCGCAGCAGCGCCGCCATCTCCACTGCCGTGGCGTCCTCTTCCGCATCCGTGCTGCGGACGTGAGCCACGCTGCGCAGGTACTCCTCCTGGTCCCAGGCCACCGTCATGTTCATATCCGCGCCCCCGTCATCGTATCCGGCGGCGGTGCTCATGGACATCTGCTCGTCGCCGTCCACCCGCACGAGCGCATGCGCCGACAGGGAGTGCGCGTCGCCCTCACTGGTCACGTCCACCGAGCTGCTCACGTGCAGCCACTCCTCGTCCTCGTCGTCGCCCTCCACCGTCAGCACCATGGCAGCGCCCTCGTCCTCACGCCACGTGCCGTTGCCGACCATGTCGAACACCTGCTTGGCATCCACGCGCAGCAGCGCCGCCATCTCCACTGCCGTGGCGTCCTCTTCCGCATCTGTGCTGCGGACGTGAGCCACGCTGCGCAGGTACTCCTCCTGGTCCCAGGCCACCGTCATGTCCATATCCGCGCCCCCGTCATCGTATCCGGCGGCGGTGCTCATGGACATCTGCTCGTCGCCGTCCACCCGCACGAGCGCATGCGCCGACAGGGAGTGGGCGTCGCCCTCACTGGTCACGTCCACCGAGCTGCTCACGTGCAGCCACTCCTCGTCCTCGTCGTCGCCCTCCACCGTCAGCACCATGGCAGCGCCCTCGTCCTCATGCCACGTGCCGTCGCCGACCATGTCGAACACCTGCTTGGCATCCACGCGCAGCAGCGCCGCCATCTCCACTGCCGTGGCGTCGTCTCCCACATCCGTGCTGCGGACATGAGCCACGCTGCGCAGGTACTCCTCCTGGTCCCAGGCCACCGTCATGTTCATATCCGCGCCCCCGTCATCGTATCCGGCGGCGGTGCTCATGGACATCTGCTCGTCGCCGTCCACCCGCACGAGCGCATGCGCCGACAGGGAGTGGGCGTCGCCCTCACTGGTCACGTCCACCGAGCTGCTCACGTGCAGCCACTCCTCGTCCTCATCGTCGCCCTCCACCGTCAACACCATGGCAGCGCCCTCGTCCTCATGCCACGTGCCGTTGCCGACCATGTCGAACACCTGCTTGGCATCCACGCGCAGCAGCGCCGCCATCTCCACTGCCGTGGCGTCGTCTCCCACATCCGTGCTGCGGACGTGAGCC
>LGRX02006254.1:0-28404 GCA_001247695.2 Cymbomonas tetramitiformis
TATGAAGCATGGGCGTGCTGACCTATATAAAGCATGGGCGTGCTGACCTATAAAACATGAGGGCACTTGCTTGCGCAGAGAATACTACCCTACTTTCCGAGGCATGTCTCCGAGACACGCTCGCTGGCACCTGGAGCAACTGGAGTCCCTCGAGAGAAGTATTCGACATCTGAGGGAATGCCGCAAAAGCGAGTGAAAGTCTCAAGGGGAGCTGACCCCACTTGTTGGTAAAGCCAAGCCACCTGCTCCAGCGGCCTCGATATTCAAAAGTGCTAGTTGAGCGAACGACGATCTCGTGTCTCAGCCGGTCCGATCCAATATCTAGATTGACAGCCTAGAGGGCAGCCACGTGGTGTAATGAGAAGGGCTCTGCTCAGCCAGGCTCGAAGAGGGCTCTTACACTGACCTATTGCCGAGGGGACCGCTCATTGAGGTCAAGCTCGGGTCTGAGCCGCGCCTTCGAAGGCAGGCTCGCGATCTTCCGGGGGGGGTTGCGCGCGCGGGGTTGCAATTTGAGAGGGCGGTGCTCGGATGGGTTTCATTCGTAGTGTCGCAGCACCCACAGCTCCAAACGACGAAAAGAGAGTCACCGTGTACGCAGGGTTATTAAATAAAGGGGTGCTGCGTGGGTGCGAATGTGGGGTCGTCGAATAGGCCGGCAAAACTCAGATAAGCAGACTCACCCGTGAACATGTGACCGAGGTGTCCGCCGCAGTTGTGGCAGCGGACCTCGCGCGCCCCGAAGTCTCCGAGGCAGTACATGAGCTGGAGCGTCAGGTCCACCTGTCACAGTTCGCAACACCTTCCGCTGCGCCTCAACGGTTTACGATCCTTGTGAAGGCAGTAAAGCCATGAACAAAGTCGAAATATTCTTGCTGGTCTTGAGGTCGCAAGTGTGAGCAAGGATGCCATGCGAGGGGACTACGGAGGGGGTTACAGATTTCATTTCACGCGCCTAACAGACCCGACGCGCCTAAGGAAGGGCAAGGTGCTTACAAGCGAAGGAAAAATTGGAACGCACCTGGCCTGGCAGGGGGTCAAAGAACGAGGGCCAGCCCGTACTGCGTTCCACGTTCCATACCCCTTCAACTTTAATGCGCACATCCGCGAGCTACCTGGGTATCTATTAAAAGGCATGTGCCCACCCAAACTATGTCCTGGCGCGCAGAGGAACAGACAAGCAGATACTTCGAGCAGTCGCGAGTCGCGCGGATATGCGAGGACGTGCGGCGTGGTAGGCGACGTCAAGGCGCGTCGGCGCGGAGCGCTTCATGTGCGACTGGCAAGAGGCCTCACCCGCTGTTAAACTTGGTCTCAGAACTGAAGAGCGGCGAGTCGCATGCGGCGCAGGAGTACGTTCCCGGGGCATAAAGCTTGTCCAGAGGGGAAGAGCCCGCCCTGGTTCGAGGAAGATACTCAAACACCAATCAGAAGGAAGAAAGGGCACCCCTGGAAGCTTTCTGCGGAGCCACACATGACGCACGTAGCGGCTAAAAGGCCCGACGCTATGTTAATATGTGCGCGCCATCGAAGCATCGAGCTGTTGGATTTCTAGGAAAGCAATGACGTCTAAGCAAAGGCAAAGGTCGTGCTGGATCGAAAGCGGTGCTGTGGTCTCATCTTTAGCAAGAGCGTTGCCTAAAGCACCAACCTTTCGGTGCCGCGCTTTACGAGAACGTTGTATGCCTCAGGTGAAAGCACAGTTTTCCACTCCTCGTCAGACTTTTTCTCGGCCACGTCGCCTGCAGCGCGAAACTCATTCACGGTTAGAACTTCGAAGTGCCCGCGTGGCAGCCGCAGCACAAGAGCAGGTGCATAGATCGTCAGAACCCACCGACGGGAAGTTGTTGATTGGAAAGCCACAAAAGTACCCAAGGATAGACAAAACCAACTACTCGTCGTGTGGATGTCGAGGCACTCTCGCCGGTTGGCTGCACACTCGCGCTAACGAAGTGTCTCAGGCGCGCTTGGTGGCTTCGCTGGTGACCGAAGGCACGCGCTCTGGGCAGCGTCCTGCATCTGTTGGTAAGGGGGCGAATGGCATAGGCGCTTGGCACGGCGAGAAATGCACTAGACGCCATATTTCAGAGTGACGGTGAATTGAAAGAGTATTATTGTTAAATTATTCTTTGTTCTCTCGCTTGGCTGACGTGAGAGTGAGAACGTTAGTGGACGCATGCAACAAGAAGAAGAAGATGGACATGGTGTCACTGTAGATCTCTTTCTCACGATACAGCTACACCCGCGCCCGCGCCCTGACGTGAGACGCGTAAGCCAATGGGCCCAACTTACGACATGGTTTACAGCAGGCCACTTCCCACCTCGATATGCATCGATGTAATTGCCCGCGTGCGGTAAAAGTCGATCTTTGGTCACCCTAGGACCAATAGAAACCCTCGGGAGCGATTACATCGATGCATATCATGTAGCGGCAGGGGTCCAAAGTTGACAGTGTATGGCCGTCCGCACTCAAAAAAAAATCTCAAAAAAATCTCAAAAAATCAGGAAAATTTAAGAAACATATACTGAGAAATTACCGAAATTTTCCAGAATTTTTCCGCGACGACTCGAAATACGTGGACGGGAAACTTTTTGGAGTCATTACTGCAGTCCGAGGTAGGTATCTAGCCCGCAATAATCCTTGTACTAGCTTGTGCTTTGTACGCAAGGTTGATAATAGCGAATATATCGTGGCTCACATCGATATTGATTTAACGTTGCGTGCAAGAGTTCTCACATGACATCGATATACATATAGAAACATAAGATGATAGAGTCTCATAATGATTCGCTCATCATCACCTGGGAAAATAGAAGCTTACATATATGATCCCTTTGGAGATAAAGCTGAAAGAGAAACCATTAATATGATTGAGGCAGCACTCAAAACCTGGTTAAAAAATTTCATAACCATTACTGAATATAATGAATTCACAACTACCACTAGCAAGGAAACATTTCAAACAGATACATACAACTGTGGCACATGGGTAGCAAAAACCGCCTTCAGATGGGCACAATGGAACAGAGGCTTGCACCAGACCTCATTTTTCGAGTACCTAAAATCTGATTTATATATTGGGGAGTGTGGCAACAAAACGATGCAAAAGGAAATACATAAATACCGATTAGAAATGAGGGAAGAAATAGGGCTGCAGGTAAAGAATACCCGTAACACACTGGAGCTCAAACACTTGGAGCACGCTGGAAATGACGCCGCAATCAGCGGCCCTAATATGACCTTACCTCCCCACCACATCCTCACACGCAGAGGTGCCACAACCAAAAAGCAGATAGAAACTCTGATAGAAACTTTCAGACTGAAATGGAAGACACACACCACTAATGAAACAATAGTTTCAGAAGCCATCGAATCGCATAGGAAATATCATCACACCTCGAACACGGATAACACCAACATTCAAATTCATCTTCTTGTGGCTAAGGACATATGGTCAACTGCAGTCCACATCATTCCAGAAAGACAGATTATTCACTGTGAGTTTGATATCCCTAACAATAAACACCAGAAAGACATTTCCACACTTTTTCCTCAAGACCTGAGGGTGCACCGCATAACCTTGAAACTGGGAGTACACCCGAATAACATGGGGGTTTTCAATTTTACACTAGCCCACAAAGTCTGTCACATCCTGCACAACACTAAATTCTTCTCAGCAGCACAATTGAACAGAGACCTACTATACGAACTTGAAAACCTAAACATTAGAATTCTACCACAAACGGGCAGAGAAGCCAGGATAATCAAACACGAAAATAACAAAGCCATTTCGACCATACGACAATCACTGAGAACTCACCTTCCGAAAATTGATGCACATTCTCTATTCGTCGTCGCGTAGTATTGCCACAAATACTTCGATTTTGGCCCTCAAAGTGGCCCACTTTAGGAGCACTTAATGGTCGATTGGCGATCGCGCACTTAGTGTTTTTTTAAGGCATAGGTTCGATTGAGAAACTGTGAATTGGGTATGGGGGTTTGGGCGTGGCAAGTACCATCGCGCGAGCCCTTTATGGTGACACCCAAAGTGCATTGAATCAAGCCGGATTTCGACCTCGGGCGCAAATCATAGGGTTTTCAACTTTAGACGCATGCACACATGTCTTTCACTTATCTATGCGACAAGGGGTGAATATATCTTGCATATATGATACTAAAGTCTGAAATTTTTGTTTGTTTGATGATGTATGATGGATATTCTGGCAAGCGGCACGTATTTACGTTAGTATTGTGGGAAATACTACGTGGATTTGCTCCCTCGACTCACGACACGTCTCACGAATCACGCCCGCACCCTTACCAAAATATGTCAAAGACCTTAAATGAAGTTATGATATCGGCATTTATGGCGTTCATGGTCCCACGATAGCGGCGATACACCTTATACACCTCATTTTCGAGTCCTACGATGTCGAATGACATCATGGCCATTATCACGAATACCCACACGGGCAGTTTTTTGAAGGCATAGGCTTGCGTATAGTGTCGTAAAACACCACATACCCCTTGAAAGTGCGATATTCAAATTTTCGGTCCTCCGAAGACACTTTCGTCGAGATATGACGAGCTGTTTAGAGCATTTGTGATAATAATGGACGCCGTGGAATGCTCAGAATATCCTGAAATGCTAGTATTTCCCACAATAGCTTTGAGACACACACACGCATACAATGTGCGTATTCTTTTGCACAATATCTTGGGTTTTCACCTCAAAATATCATATTGAAGCATGGTCGTGCAATATAGGGCGATAGGATGTCCACTGGGATCATTCCTAGCATGCTACTTGTGTAGACGTACGTGTACGCTGTCTGCCAGGTCCTGGCACCTTCTCAACACTCAACCATGCACCTCAAATCTCACAAAATGCCCGGTGGGTAGTTCTCGTAGTCCGAAATAGCATATTGAATCATATTCGTGCGATATAGGACGCTAGGGTACCCATTGGAATGGTTCCTAGCATGCTACTTGTGTATAACCGTACTAGTACGTTGTCTGCCAGGTTCTGACACCTTTTCAACACTCAACCATGCACCTCGAATATCGCAAAACACCCAATGGATGCTTCTTGTAGTCCGAAATAGCATATTGAATCATGTTCGTGCGATATAGGACGCTAGGGTGCCCATTCGGGCGATTCCTAGCATGCTACTCGTGTACACGTATTGGTACGCTGTCTGCCAGGTTCTGGCACCTTCTCGACACTCAACCATGCACCTCAAATCTCACAAAATGTCCGGTTGTTAGTTCTCGTAGTCCGAAATATCATATTGAATCATGTTCATGCGATATAGGACGCTAGGGTGCCCGTCGGGGTGATTACTAGCACGCTACTTGTAGAACCTACTACTCGACAAATATACGAGAAAACTAGTACTCACCCAACGTCCATCGAGCGGCGCGCGCGACATCGAGATCGATCGATATCGATGAACCAGATTTTTTCTGATGATTAATAGGTCATATTTAACAACCTAAGATATATAAATCCAAACATTTATACATTTTCGTATTTTTTATTAGGCGATTTTCTCCAAGTATTGTGGGAAATACTCCAAGGCCCCGTAGTATTTCCACAAATACTTACGACGAATAGAGAACATCCAACAAAGCCAAATTCTGAGCGCAAAGACTGTAAATCCATTCACACTGCTTATAATCACCTCATCTCAGGCAAAGGAAGGCCTTCCTGTGAACCCCACACATATGGATACCGCAGGAAACACTCTCATAAACAAAAGAGAATAATCCGTAAAACCAAATGCACAAACAAAATCTTTGATATCGAGAACATTTATGACGCAGATGGCAGATGCATACTACAAAAAGCAAAACACAAAAACGCCATGAGACAGTCAGAAGAAATAGACCGACTCACTAAACTACAACTAGCACAACACTCTAACAATTTGATTATAATGGGTATGAATATGAGAGGCCTCCGACACCACAAAGAAGATAAAGACAGTTTAATCAAGCTAGAAACAATCTGCAATCTTTTAATCGACGGACGGGCTGATATAATATGTATATCAGAAACCAAGGTAAATACTGAAAACCTTGCATTAATCAAAACCCTAATGACACAAAAAGGAATCCAATTTCGCACGTCTCATGTAAATGAGAGAGCTTCCATTGGTTCCATGATCCTATGGAATCCGAAGAGTTTGCCACTAAGTATCCACCTCGGTCACCACAATCGATGGAGATGCAAAGAGAGCAGTAATGACCAAATTTTCAGGAAATAATGGTTTTGAGCTCTACATAGCCAGCGGTTATATGAATGATGCTACACTAGTAGAGGAACAAGTGGAATTATATGACACACTTACTGACTGGGCAGGTAGGGCAGGAAATAATCCAAAAAAGGCCTACGTAGAGATAGGTGACAAAAACTGCACCATTACCCCAAATCAGCGGGTGTCAGGTGGAAATTACATGTCGTATCAAGAACATGTCGAAAAGAATAAGCATCTTTTAACCTATTTCAACAATGACAGATGCTCACTCAATGAACTGATAATGGACCGAAATCCAAACACGGAAATTTTCACACATGTCATATCCAAAAACTCAAAAGCAAAACTCACCCATATCATGGCCAACACAGCTATGGCAGAAATGACCGTTAAAACAGGATGGACGGAGGAAAACCCTTATATCATCTCTGACCACGGGATAGTATGGGCTGAATTTAAGCTCCCTAAAATCGACACCAAACCGCAGATTTCCACCGATACAACTTTGCCAACACCTAGATTTAATGGTGCCAAGGAAACCACACATGATGAGTACCCAGGGTACCCAATTAGAATGACAAACAAAAATAAGGGTACAAAAAGGAAAATAAACAGGAAAGATATTGTAGGACTTCTCGAAGCAAACGGATACAGCACAAACGAACTTGTGCACGCGTGCATCAATAAAAACAAAGCTAGAACCGCTATCAGCACCATTAAGGGTGACACCACTGATCTTGATCTTAAACGGGATAATATCGACGGCAGCCCCATTACAGTGAGTAAGCTCATAGCTAAAAATAAAGAGGCAGACAATATAGAACAATGTCTAAAATGGCACAACAAACCCAAGGAATGGTGGATTCACCTTAATAGCCCATGGCATGCAGCTCACCTACTCTCTAGAGGAAAGGGGATGCCGGAAGGTGGTCTCAACTTAGGCCATAACGACAAAGATAACATCTGGCATATAGGTTCGCCTCACCTTTTAAATAAGAAAGATGTTAATGCCTATCTCAAACGACACCTGTCATTCAGCTCACTGGAAGTTAAGAAAATCACGAAATCCAACACAGATGAGCACATGACCAGCTGGAATATTCTCCTACAACCCCATATGCCTGCTAAATTCTGGAACCTGTACGGATCTGAGATGCATTCGGAAAAAATAGATTGCACCGCCCATTTATTCCAATACGCTACAGGCTGGGTGTCTTACACTGAAAGACTACATAACACACTCGAAATGGAAAATGGATCGGAAGCAACTAGAAACGGCGGCACTGGCCTCAAGGAAATGCACCCTGACGCGACATGGGATACCCTGCACAAATTGGCACATCAGGCGGCAAGTGACGCCTTTGGCACCAAGAATCTGAACATAGCTGGGAGGTCTGAAAAACCATCAGCAGTATCTAACTATATATACAAATGGCTAAACACAGTACGCCGCATCATCAAATATTTGGACACGAGAACTCATGCAAGCAACATTCCTAAGCAAGCCAAAAAGGCTGCCCGCACGCTACCTTTTGCCTCGCTCAAACCCAAACACAATGAAACGGCAGCCACATGGGGATCACGTCTGCATGAAAATTATGTAATAATCAGAAATGCTTTTCAGAAAAGCAGAGACACTGACATTGAACGACGCAATCTCCGAGAAAAGGAAGCCTTGCAGCATCTTTTCTCAACTAACCTTTCGAGGTTTCTAGACACAGTCATGGGAAAGATGAAACCTACTGAAAAAGGTGCAGCCGCTACCCCAGGTAGTGATGGAAAGATACCTGAGACAAAGACAGAAAGACTAAACACAACACTAGATGAATACAAAAATAAAAAACTATTTTCTACTAACCCGAATGAGCCAGATGAACTCCCACAGTGGCTCACTGACATTCTAAAGGACAGCCCCAAAATCCCCGATACGGCCGCTGCTAGACTACTGACAGAAATCACGCACAAAGAACTCCAACAAGCATACTCGGACTGTGGTATCTCCACAGCACCAGGACCCTCAGGAATGAGATACTCGCAGTGGATCAAGGGCCCAAAAAATTTTCAAGAGGTTACTGTCTCACTTTTTAACCACATTCTTATAACTGGGAAATTTCCAAAGAGTGCAAAATCTGGAGTCATCCTTCCAATCCCTAAAAATCCCTCTGCACCATGTACAATAGATAACTCTAGACCCCTCACAATGTTGGAAACGGGTCTTAAACTATTTAACACAATAATTGCTAACCGTCTCAAAACAATACTTAACACTCACCCCATTCTCTTTCCCATTCAAGATGCGTTTCTTCCGAATAAAAACATAGATGACTCACTTCAAATTCTGAATGAAGTAATTTCGGATGCCAATAGATACGACAAAGACCTTCACGTAGTTTACCTGGACCTCAAACAAGCATTTGACAGAGCTGAATTCTGGATGAGCAATTTAGCGCTGAGAAAGCTGGGACTCCCATCACAAATAATCAACATCATCTCAGACATTACCAATGATGCTTCTAGAATGGTACTCACTGAAGAAGGCCTCACGGATGAATGGTCCCTAGAATGTGGAGTCCCTCAGGGAGAAGTTTTGAGCCCACTTAGGTTTGTAGCCATTATGGACATTCTGGCAATTTGGTTAGCAAAAAGAGCAAACGGTGTAAACCCGACAGGATCCACATATGGATATGAACTGAACTCGGAACGCCATAGACCAGACAAACCAGGAAATAATGTTATTCCTCCCTCCCAAAACCTATTAGAAAAGGACACCACTTTAAATATCTTTGCACGGTTCTTTTGTGATGACATCATTCTCGTGGGGAAAACTAAAGACGAAGTTCAAGACATGCTAGGTGTAGTTAATGAATTTATGAGCTTCATTGGTATTCCCATCAATGTTAAGAAATCCAAATACTCTTACAGAAAGCGCATTAAACCTCAGGGCAAAACAGTAACGCGATATGACCCGTCCGATGATTTACTCATCTCAGGGGGTCACCTGGAGCCCAATACAAACGACCCAAGTCCTTCCATTGATTCGAAATGGATACCCCCTGAGTCACCAGAATTCCTCGATTTCTCCAACAGCAAAGAGGTAAACAGATATCTCGGAGTATGGTTTGCACTAAATGGGGAATGGGACAAACAGGCGGAAATCCTTATCGACAGACTTAAATCTACTCTCACATCCATCCAACTGCAACACATGACTCTACACCAGCTAAGATATGTTATAAATGCGGTTGTAGTTCCGAGGATGGCATACCCCCTTAAAGTTACCTCAGCAATTGCCAACTCCTCAAAGAATGTCGCAATTGAATTAGACAAAATGATAGCTTCGTTTATAATTAAATATCTGGGCTGCCCAGTTGACACCAATCACCAAATAATCTGGACAGCAGTCTGCCAAGGCGGGTACGGTATTGATAGTGTCTTTGATGTTGTAACCGCGTCGTGTATCACCGAAACTATGAACACCCTGTGTTCTGCGGATGAACACGAATATTGGCAACACAACCACACGGACCGTATCACTGATCCCCACCTCATCTCACTATACCGTAGAAATAGCAATCTATGGCTTAAAATAATAATTCAAAACATGAACAACGAAATGGGTAAAAATGTTATATCGGGTTTCCCCTTATCGCACTATGCAACCTACAGCCATACTAAAGACAAACGTTTTAACTGGTTTAGGCGTACAGGTCACATTATGGCAAAACTTGGATACGCTATTGACTCTAAAAATTACCCTGAAAATGAAGCGGGTGAAAATACATTAATCACCACCCTTCCCAGACAACTCTACATGTCGAGGAATGTTACCTCCGCAATACAAAAATACAACCTCAAGCACACAGGTTCCTTTCTAACTCCTTGCGGTGGAATGTTAAAAAACTGGCAAGAAAGTAAATGTTTTTTCAGGCTGAATGGCAGTAGACCCCCTGGATGGCTAACCGAAATCGAAAAGGAAATGCTTCAAAACCCCGTAGATTTGGACCCACAGGCTAGATATGTCAAAAAACAATATAGAGACAACATAGTACCCCCCGACACGGGTGAATTTCATTGGAAAGGGAATGGTGACCGAAATTCCATCTCTCTTATTCACATTACCAATATTGACTTAGAGGCCATGTCAATACAATATACAGAATACAGTAACAATGCCATAAACCCTAATGTCTTTGTCAGAATCAAAGGTACCAACAGTCTTCAATACGACTTTGAATATAGCATCACCAATGACGGTTGCATCCTAATTCCAGCAGGTTCTATTTTTGAATATAATGACCATATGGACCCGCCCTCTTCTGTCCTTGCTACAGTTAGTGATATCAACTCACACTATGATTACATCTCAGACAGACAGTATGAAACCATTATTGCCAGAATGAAAAACAAAACTGCGGAGGAAGAAAGTGAATACAGCTGCCCCAGCGACTCGGAAGAAGAATCCACCTCCAACGCCGAAAAGAGCAAACAAATGGAAGACTATGATATGGCAAGCGATGGTTCCCTTTTTGCTGGAAAGAAAACAGCATGCAGTGGGGCAGCATATGCTATAAAAAACTTTGACAACGGGATGCCACTTGTACGGAAGATGAATATCCCCCCTCAAGAACTTTCTCCGCACAGGGGCTCCTTATCAAGGAGGATATCCAAAACCCGAGTAGCACATCTGCTGAAATTGCGGGACTGCGATTTCTACTCACAGAACAAAAAGAGAAACTCCTCAAATCTATTACTCCAATGGTACATGCCATTGACTCTATGGCAGCAATATCTGCGGTAACAAAGGATGGCAGGTCCATGAGTGCTCGGGACAAACTACGTGAAGCTAATCGCAGAGATGTGCAGGCTGTTCGCCTACTGCTAGAAGAACTTGGCTTCTACAGTGAAGGAGACCACAGTAAAATCATCCTTAAATGGATCAGGGGTCACAATAATGACAAAGTCCACGACAGAGTGGACCGTACTGCTAAAAGAGCCTCATTCAGAGGGGGCTGTTTTGACATTTCCCGCTACGACCCTGCCGAGGAACTACCCTTCTCATTATTCTTTTTTGAGGTCCCTATTTTAGGCGATATACGTAGTCACATCAGAAGAATTCAACGACTCTCACACTATCATAATTGGAGAACCCTACAGTCCCAAGGGAAGCATCTGAGAATGCTCAACGAGAATAACACCGCCCCCACCAAAGATATTTCCAAAATGACACCTAAAGCTTTCACCGCTTCTAGAAGTAGAGAACTCCTGGGTCTTCAAGCCTCTCCTGCACGCTTATTTAAACTGGGGAAAATCGGGTCCGAAAACTGCCCCTACTGCCAACAGAATACAAAATGCACCTTCGAACACATCCAACTTGAATGCCCAGGACATAATGATAGTTTATATAATCTTAGAACAACCCAAGATATCGAACTAAGGAAAATCATCGCTGAAGAAATCTCAGAAAAACCTAAACTACTAAACCCTGGAAAGGGTACCACATACATCAGAACACAACCATCGAAACTTTTTCCACTTGCTGACCTAAGACAGGAAATGAATGAGGAATTATACTTACACGCTCTCCCGGAAGCTAGCATGTACCGTCCATCAAGTTCAAAAAAGAATACCATTGCCGTGACCGCAAAGCCTGAAGTGGACCATGTTAAGGGAACAATTAAATATCCCGAACTCCAATATGTTCAAAAGAAAGAGTTTTGGAAACTTTTGGCTTGGCACCGCCTTTCCAACAAAGCAGTCCCATGCTCACTTGCGGAGTACTCGAATAGGGCACACGATATCCATGAAGCCCTCAATGCATGTAAGTTTGAATCGGGAGACCCTAAAAACTGCTATGCAATAAGAAGAAGCCTCTTAGATATTTTGGTGGATGACAGAAACCTTGACAAAAACGGCTGTGAACTTTTCTCCAACCCACTAAATGCCCACCCTAGAATTTACTCGAGAAGATGCATACCCACCACTAGAATGAAAAAAGCCCTCAGGCCCTTCTGTTATCATGGGAAAATCGGTTTTGATGGCCTCGCTTGGGATGCCTACGTGGACCCGTTAACAGGCATTGGCAGAATAGTTTACGGAAATCCCCCCTTTGATGGAAAGGATAAGGGCAAATCTTCGGCGGTTATGACTACCTTGGAAATGGGACATAAAGCGGCCAACACTGTACCCGGATTTTCAGGAACATGGATTCTTCCACTGTCTCCCAAAAACCAAAAAAGATGGTTTGATAAAGGATTTAAACTTGTTTTCAGATTCCCGCATAACACTATTCCATTTATCCCACATGGTTATTGGACGGGTGATGACCCCTACGTTCTCCCAGGTGGCGGATGCTATAAGGATGATTTCTCGGATGTCGTTATCATAGCTATAGACAGTGCACCCAGCGATACTCAACCAGCCTTTGACTGGAGGCCTACACAGAAAAAGATTGCTAGATGGTTCCTCAATGTCCTCCCTAAGTCCAAAGTCACGGAGAGGAGACTAGAATACACTGGAGTTAGCCCTGATATTTGGAATGAAGTTCTGAACGAAAGGGACAACGTACTCCCTTCTTCGTTGTGCCCATGGCCCACTCAAGACCCCCCCTATCATCAGAATGGTGCTGAGCATTATTATGGCGGTCACCATGACACGACAATCACCAACGTAGCTTCTAAGCCCTTCATTAGCACCGTGAAATGGCCCAAAGCACTTACACTCATGGGGTACCTCCCTCCTCTTTTCGGTACTGTCCTCAACACGATAGGTGTTCCCCGTGGCAAGATTAAACCTCTCCTTAAAAAACTTTCAAGAATCTGTAGGCAACACACCAGAAATAGGCGAGACGTGTTTCTGTTAAACACCCCCACCACCTTAAACACTGACCCGCATACAGTTGACATCTCGAGCAGTGAGACCATGACAGAAACAGAAGCTGTGCAGCAATCAAACGACTTTCTTCAAACCCTTTTGCAGTAATTTTCAAAAGTCTTGCAATATAAGGTGGTTCCCCGTCCCCTAGGGGAGGGGCCCTCCCCCCCTCCCCTCCCCCACCACCCCCTCTCCCCCGCCCACCCTGACCCCTTCCTCAACGTCTCCAAATACCCCCTTAATTCTTCGACTTCCCTCCCCACCGCTCAGATTCAGCCACCCCTCCACTCACCCGGCCATGGCTGCTTCTCCACCTTCTAGAGTTTTTTGCTTAGCACCTAGCTTTTTCTCTAGATGTCACCCTGCTGAAAAGTGGGTTGAGCCCCTTTGTGGGCGCGCTATAGTAGAGGGAGTAGCCCCTAGTGTTTTCACTAGCCTGCTTTGCAGGGTTACCGCACTCTCAGGACTTTGTCCCTTCTGCTAGCGTAAATGTTTTATTATTATTATTATTATTATTATTATTATTATTATGTTTCGACAATACGGTACCGCCTGCACCTAGGTACCCCGCTGAAATTAATTTACAATCAGCGATTCCGACCATACCGCCCGTGATTCCGACCAATGATGTCCGTAACGAATGACTCCACGCGATATTTTGCACATCTGAATCGGCAATTCGAATTGTGGACGAGAAACGATTCAGGACTGATGCAAGCACACGATGCAGTGTCGCGTGTCGAAAGGCATCGTTGGAATATATTGGAATCGTGAAATCGAAAATTAGATTCGATTTAGAGATGAATGCATTTACGTCTAAATTAGAACATTTTAAAATTGAATCTATAAAAATAGGACAATTGCATCCACGTGTAAAGTATATATTGATTTGTACACAGCACGACTCAGAATTTTTTCTTCTCTACTTTCATTTATACCCTTATTCGAGGCGGATCGCGGTACATCGCGGTAAAATGTATAAAAAAATGTGTCCGACACGTCGACATGGAGAGTGATTTTTCCGGGATGGTTGTCGCCGCACACACCTGCAAGGGATCCTCGGCTACAATAGTGTCTTGTGGCGCGGCATTTGTTGCTAGGGGTCTGAATGCGCCGACAGCAGCCTGTGGCAGCCTGGGTAAATATTGCGATGAATCTACCATTATGCGAATATCAATATGTCATAAAGTTTTGGTGGTCCGGTTGCACCCCACTATTGCTGCTCATCATGCCACCCACCGCACACACAACACAGGGGATTGGGTGGGTCACCCCCCCCCATATCTATCGCGGTTGCACCTCATGGAGATATGCGTGTATCATCATGACGACATTCCTTACCGTGAGCATAAATTTATAATGAAAATAATTATTACCAATTGATCAAGCATCATCGTTCGGAGTTCATTCGCAATCAGCATTTCTATAGTCAATTCGGAATAGGTTAAACCTGGACTACTTTTCATCGATTAATAACCTAGTTATTGCTTGTACCATAAAGTGTTCAAGCTTTCAAGTGAAACACGCGTCAACTCAAACACATTGATAGCACAAACTCCATTTCAATTCTGGCATAAGCATCCCTTCTTGTACATAGCATTAAATGATAAGCCGGAGTGAATAACAAGAACGATAGCATATAGGAAAACGATTAAGTTTCGGTACAATCTTAGTCACATAACACAGGGTAGCATAACTAAGTTCTTCCCTCTCCTCATCAGTTATGTGCATTATAGATGTGCATTATCACCTAATTGATTTCAATTCCATAAGACGCGATCGTAGAAGACGAAGGCTTTAGTTTTAGTACATATCATAGCATAGAACACATTCTGTTCTCATCACTCCTAATACACCTCTCTAAAACAACCTGTAATTCATTGCATGGCATAAAACGGATGGTTGCAGTTTGATACACTCATATGTATGTGTACCCATCGCCAAGGCATGCATGGTACGAGTTGCAAATGGGGTGTTCAATTGATTATTGATAGTTTGAGTAACTAATGATACCATGCCGGCGCCGGAAATCGAGTTACCTTCTTGTCGCAACACACGTGGACTCAAATCCATGATCTGAATTACATGCCATTGCACAAACTTCATATTCCACAAGTGCGATGAGCATTCATTTTCAAAATAGCTGTAGAATGCGAGTTTGGTAACATGAATCCCTATCGCCTAGCTCTAGTATTATCCAGGAATGCATATCCATCTCGTGCGATACCTGGCTATGATACTAGAGAGGAGAAGCGCACGCAGCTGACCCACTCAGAGTGACCGTCAGGGTCAGCAATGGTGTACTTGCACTCACCAAGAGTGTTCCTAAGCTTAATGGTCTTATCACGGGAACCACACACGATCTGGCGGTTGTCAATGGAGAAAGCGACGCTGAGAACGTCCTTAGAGTGCCCAACGAAACGGCGGGTCGTGGTGCCGGTGTTCAGATCCCACAGGCGAAGAGCGCCATCCCAAGAGGCGGACAGAGCGAACTGGCCATCGGAAGAGATGACAACGTCCTGAACGAAGTGGGAGTCCACGAGATAACAGACTTGTCACGGCTGGAGGACAAGATGATGTCACTGTTATCAAGAGGACAGGCAATGCTGGTCACCCAGCCCTCGTGTCCCTTGAGGGTTCCGCGAAGAGTAAGAGTCTCGGCCAATGTGATAAAGCTTGAGCTTCTGGGTTGGCGGCGAAAAAGAAAGGAAAGAAATCCGCAGGGGCGCGAACCTTATACATTTTCCATGGTCTGTCTGTGTCTATGTCTGTGTCTGCAGTAGTGTGGCACGATTATGCGTCGGGGTGGTGCAGGCATACAAGCGGTCACGAACAAGTTGGCGCACCGGCAGGGAGGAATTGTGCAGGTCGCAAGCGTAGGTGGACGCGAAATCTTCGAACCTGGGATCTTGCTCTTCTTCACTTAAGTCCCTGTCGATTTTATCACAAACCTCGTACGGCCGCTGTCATTGTCGCTGACATTTTTATGCCACCTTCCCTTTTGAAATACAGAAACGGTTTTCAAGGTTCATGCGATCGGATGATACTCTTACTGATGAGGTGTTATTCCAATTCTTACGGCAACGGCAACGGCAGATCTGATAATGCACCGGAACGGATAAAACGTTAACATCACTCAGTTTGTTACCTGATATTCACGTCTTGTAAAGGACTGAGAGGCCTATCCGAACGACGAAAAATGCCTGCAACGCGCTGAGCAGCACCGGATCGAAGGGGTATATCGGATGGCTTCACGAGGACTGGTGGTGTGGCGAAGTCCTAGTTTGAGTTTCCCAAGGCTTTTTTGAAGCGGTGGCGGCTGCATATTGCAGATTTCGCGGGATAATATATTCACAATCGCTCTTGCACTATCCCATAAAATGACGGTTTTTACTGGTTTTTACCGAGAACAGGAGCTTAACAGTGGGAATCTCCGATCATTCTCCGATGACAAGTCCCAGGTGGGAACTGGTCCGATCGCGCCTTAACACTGTGTCATGTCGTAAGTTGGGACCACTGGCGTAAGGCCAGCATCCACCAGTCGAGAGTCGTGACCTCCGCTGTCCGCTCGCTTTACGTTTAGAGTGCTGACGTGAGGAGCAGCAGAAGCAGAAGAGGGATTCGGAATCGGGAATCGAATGGTCGCATCGAGAGATCCAATGAATTTATCCCCCGCCTGCGCCGGTAATGCTAATCCAACAGCAGCAGCATAGTCCACATCATCTAGTGTTATACCTATCACGAGTCCTATGGCTATGGCTCCAATCAAATCGAAATGAACAAACGCAAATGTCAATGTCACAATGTCGAATGTCCAATGTGTGTCGATGCGCGATGTCTCGTCTGATTCTCAATAGGCATAGGGTACAGTAATGGTAATGCTACCAGGTACTGACGCTGGAATTTCGTACATCTTTTACCTCTGCTCCTTATGATTTGGAACCTGGCCAAATTACCTTACTTACTACCTCTGACCTTTATAATCTTGGCACCAAGTAAATTACCTTACTTACTTACTTACATAGTCAATCAGCAGCAGCAGCAGCAGCAGCAGCAGCAGCAGCAGCAGCAACAGCAAAGCTCGAATCCCAACGGGCGACGCAGTCGAATTTTCGATCTCACGCTCGCCAGACGCCAACGATGACAGTGCCACTGCAGTCGCGTACATTTATCGCGACGCCACCCACGCGTTATGGCATGGCATGCTGGGAAGCAAAAAGCAAAGCACTGTCGCGCACATGATCCTGCGGTCAGATGATGTAATGGCGATATCCATGTTAACATCGCATGGTAATTAATCGCGCTGTCCAAAAGGATCGACGCCTAGTGGAGATCGCATATTTGTGATCGACAGCGCCTAGTACTTACTTACTTACTTAATCAGCAGCAGCAAAGCGCGAATCCCAACGGGCGACACACACGAACTTCCGATCTCACGATCGCCAGACGCTAACGATGACAGTGCCACTGCAGTCGCGTACATTTACCGCGACGCCACCCACGCGTTATGGCATGGCATGTTGGGATGCAAAAAGCGAAGCACTGTCGCGCACATGATCCTACGGTCAGATGGCCTAGCGGAGATCTCTTTTTGAGATCGATCCGCCTAGTACTATACACAATTATAGAAATCTGGACACCTCGCGCGATCGAGCCTGCCGCTGCCCATCATCGTCCTCACCGGCCGGTTCCGATTCCGGTGGATCGTGATGACTACAACGTTACTCTTGTCCCCAGAGCTTATGGACGAAAATAGACATTTAGGGTTTGTAACTCTGTGGGGTCCATAAGTTTCTCCGAGCCTCTTCCATCAACTGTAACGTCGACCCTCGCGTGTCGCAAGCCGCGCAGCGGCCGCGCTCGGAGAAACTCTGGGAACAAGAGTAATGAGATGTTCACGGTTTTAACCGAGATTATTTTTACGGAGTAGAGTGAGACTTCGAAGTCTCGAATTTCGACCGTGGTCTCGACTCAGATTCGGATTGCACTGAATGTCCGACTGACACGCGGACAGGTATATTCCATGGTGTCGCGAGACCTCGGTTAACTTCGAAGTCTCGTTTTTCGACCGTGGTCTCAGAATTTCGACCGCGGTCTCAGATTTTCGACCTGCTGAACTGTCGAACTGGAACGGACTGGTATGGTACAGTACTGTACAGGTCTGTCTTCTGAACAAGAAGTTTTCGAGTTCGAAATCTACGTGAAATTTTCCACGCGCCGGATATCGTTCCGCGATGCATGTCATCTTTTTTATGGAAAAACGAGACTTCGAAGTTACGTTTTCGTTGTCCGCCCCGGACAACGAAAACGTAACTTCGAAGTCTCACTGATGAAAACTGTCTCACGTAACGAATCTGATCGCGTCCACGCGTCTTCCGACGTGGACCCGAATATTATGTCGTTAACTGATGGTTTTCTGATCAGTGTAGGATGACAGGCAGTATGACTGTCATCCGGAGCAGATCTGAAAACTGAGGTTTTCTGATCAGTCGGAGGCCTAAGAGGCCAGCAACGGACTGAGAGGGCCTCTTGCCGTGTTACTGTGATTGTGTGGACTTTTGTAACACCGTAAGTTTTCAGTGTATATTTTCAGTGTATATCGTATATCATTATGGAGTGGTTGCTGAAATCTGTATAGGCAGCCCTGACCGGGAGTCCCGGTGCAGGCCCCTATGACAGATTCCTAGGTAGCCAACACTGGACCGTGACTGATCCGTAAGCCTGTGCTGTGACACACCGAGTGTCACAGGTAGCTAGACTCGAGACCGTTCCGACTCCGTGACCGGTCCGGGTATATCTAGCTTAGGGTTTATTTCTTATGCGAGTTTTATCTATATTGGTTCACTGACTGTCTGATATCTTGAACCGGGATATTCCAGTAGGTCGTGGACCCATTCCACGCTATATTCCACAGCTAATTTGGCCATGATTGGCTAAAACAGCCGCTTTGAGAGGTGGTGCGCAACGGCGCGTTTGGGTACGAGTGGGAAGTTTGAGATGAGCAGTTTGTAAGTGCGTCTTTGAGCCGCCGCTATGGGGATTCGACCTGGACCGGGCTTCGTTGGCGCAATGTCCTTTTACGGTATAGTTCTTGCCTTGGCCCAGCATGCTACCGCTTCTTGGGCTGGTGTCTGCAGCACCTTCGACCTCGACGACGTCTTCCAGTGCCCCTCGCTCGCATGGCTCTACCGCTCCTTACGCAACTGTGACGTCGCATTTTCCCCACGCCATTGCCCTTACGCGCCCCGGCGTACCACCTCCCATCAGGCTTTCAAAATTATGGTTGTTCACACACGTGCGAAGAGGTCCCTCACGAGGGACTCCGACATTGATGCCTCGTTGAGGCTGACGGACGCGGTTCGCAACACGCCGACGGCTAGATCACCGGCTGTTACGAACCCCGACCCTACTTCCAACACCGACGCCGACGTTGCGACGAGGAAGTACCTGCAGGAGCAGTCCAAGCTTGTGGACGAGGTCTACAAGGGGCGGCTCCATCGGACATGGGCCAAGGGTATCCGCGAGGATATCCTTGGCGACAAGAAGCATTACTTCGGCGGCACGACTGACGCGGGTCTCCTCTCCGATGTGGTGGTTCAGCTGCGTACGGAGTTTGAGTCCGCTGGACTGGACCTCGTCTCGTTCGACCTTGACGACCCCCAGGCTCTGGTGGTGAGCAAGGTGAACGCCCTGCTGTACGACGTGCTTGGGCTTATCGTCGAGAAGCACAGCAGCGCCCACGTCTGGCTTACGGGTACGGACGCGTCTGCCGACCGAGATGGACGGCGTGCGCTGGTGGACATCGTGAAGCGCAGCGTACCGGTGGCGTTGCGGGAGTCCTTCCAGCAGGAGCATGCCGCGCTTGCTTATCCCGCGAACGTTGACCCGCAGCCGATTTTGGCTCGGGAACAACGTTTGGTGCGGGATAACAAGGCGGCCGACTGGACACCCACCGAGGCCACCAGGAAGCTCAGCCTGTACAGCAGGCTTGACCCGGTGTTCTACGCCGCGGTCAAGGTGCGTTACCCCATGGTGGCCGACCTCGCGTCGGTTTCCCTTGTGGCCTTGCGCTCTTTGGTCGTCGAGATTTACCAGGCATGGGCACAGACGGACGTCGGGAAGGCCTTCCTGGCCAAGCCCGCAGGTGGTGACACGTCGGCCCTGCTCACCAGCAGCGAACACCAGGCGCTGCTGGACAAGATCAACGAGCTGACCGCTCTGGTTCAGCAAAGGTACGAGGCGGCTCCGCCGGTGGTGCAGCGGCAGCGGGAACCACCGCAGCGGCAGCACGGACAGCGCCGGCAGCAGCAGCGCGGGCAGTCGCAGCGGGGCTTCCGCATGGGGGTCCAATCCCCACCGGCAGTGGGCTACGATCGCGACGAGCAGCGGGCTAAGCCGCTGTGTACCCGCTGCAAGAAGACTGGTAAGGATCTTTACCACTTCTACCGCGACTGCCCTCTTGGCGGTCGCCAACATTCCCCTACTTCCGCCGCGGCTTTCTGCGTACCCATCGACGAGGAGGATGCAGAGGGAGTCCATGCGCTAGCCATGTGTGCTCTCTTCCAGGAGGCGGCGGATGATGGTGCTGAGGCTTTTGCCCGCGCGGCGACGGCGTACGGTCCGCCTGCGGTGCTGTGCGGAGGTGTTGTTGGGGGCGTCGACGTGTCGGCCTACGGCTTCTCCGTTAACGCGGTGACGCCGGTGGCGGGGACGTCCGGTGACGACATCCTGCAGCGGCTGGACGACCTCGCGGCGGAGGTCAACGCGGCGGTGGAGCCTAAGGCACATTACACTCACGCCTCTTTCCCGCCACCTGGGGGCATTGCGACGCAGGCTTCGGCTCTGGTGTGTGACGCTGCAGGCGCAGGTATCACACCGGAGGAGCAGGTTCCGGCAGGTGGTGCGGCGGCATCGGCATCCGCCGTGCCGGCCCCTGCTATGCCTGTCTTGGAGAATGAGACAGAGCTCCTGGAGCTCTACGGCTACAGCCCGCCCGTGTCCCTTCAATCGACGCGGGTAACCACCACGGAGAAGTCAGGCGGTGAATTCGCGGGGGTTGTGGAGACTGTCAACCACGCCGCGGTTGCGCCGGTTGACTTGACCGGCTACGACACCGACGACTACGAGGATTTTGCAGACGGCAGCTTCGCCGTCAAGCCGCGGGCTCCGGCCATCTCGGCTAATCATGCGTCAGAGCCCGCAGCCCACGTGCCTGAGTCTGGTGGTGCTTCCCGCACCTACGGATGTGGCAAGCCGCCATGGGGCTTGCCCGCACACGCGGGCCCGTGGGGGTTTCCTTACTTTATCTCCCTCATTCTTTTCATCTCGATCATGGGTGTGGGGGCTGCCGCCTACACGGCGGCCAATGACGTCGGCTCTGTGCAGGTATCGGGTCGGGCTGCATCGCAGCCTGTGCTGTGCAGGGGGGATTTATGCATCTACACTGGTATATCCGAGCTGGACCCCATCACTCTGGATGCAGTACTGCACTCCCTGGGTGCTGCGACGGTGGCTCACCGGCCGCCTGACCCACTGGAGAGCAGTGCTGCAGGCTACTACCGTGTACATTGTGGTGACGGTGCTCCTCTGAACTTTGACCCCGAGTAGCTTTACTTCTGGCTCTGGCAGTGCACCACTTTCTGGTGGTGTACTGAAATGTGCTTTGACCTCAACGTGGTCTTCAATTTGGTTTATGCTTTGCTTTGACATCTACAATCTTCAATCTGGTTTGCTTACGCAGTGCCTTTCAGTTGTTTAGCGGGAGCTCCTTACCCGTAGGTTTCTGCACTTGTGCTAGCTAGAGGGTTTCAATTTGTGTATCAGAATAGCACAGTTGGATTAGCAGTTAGGTTTGTCACCCTAGCTCCTACCCTAACTTATCTTAATTTCTCTGACTTACCTGTCAGTCACCACCCACAGTGCTGGGGTGGTGTGCTGAAATCTGTATAGGCAGCCCTGACCGGGAGTCCCGGTGCAGGCCCCTATGACAGATTCCTAGGTAGCCAACACTGGACCGTGACTGATCCGTAAGCCTGTGCTGTGACACACCGAGTGTCAAAGGTAGCTAGACTCGAGACCGTTCCGACTCCGTGACCGGTCCGGGTATATCTAGCTTAGGGTTTATTTCTTATGCGAGTTTTATCTATATTGGTTCACTGACTGTCTGATATCTTGAACCGGGATATTCCAGTAGTGGTTTACCGACCCGATTTTGTGTCAGAGACGGATTGATGATTTGCACGCGCAGCCAGCGTACGCGACCGCTTTTGCCGCTTTCCAAGATGGAGAGGACCTCTCGCAACCGCAAATGAAGTTGATTCGACAAATGGAGAGAGCGACTGCCCGACTTGCTGAGCTCAAGGGACTGTCGCAAGTAGCCTCAGGAGACCGTAAGCGTCCGTGGGAGGCAGCAGTAGACCTCACTCAGCTTCCAGGGTCCGATCGCCTTGAATTGACTCGCAACGATGATGGCAAGGACAAGGGACTCCGCAAACAGTTTTTAGAGACCCAGCACCACTTCGTGGCACACTCAGCGTCACAGTTGGCGCTTAATGACGCCAAGAAGGAATTGGAAGGTGTGGAGCTGCCTGAGACCGTCACTCTTGCTCTTGAATTCTTGTCTGAGACAGCGGAAAAAGGTGTGGCACGCGCCAAGGCGCGCGCTAAAATTCTGGCCTTGGTTTCGGACAAAGGCCCTGAAGTGGGCTGGAAAATCTGCGAGAAACTTGAACGTAAGTCGTACGCTGACGATGAAGAAGACGAAAAGTTGATGCGCAAAGCTGAGAAAGAAGTTAAGGCAAAAAATGCACGCTGCGCAAGCTGCGGCTGCCAAGGGGCGGACGAAGGGCCTAGGCAGGGGTGCCTTTGCTGTCTGTCGTCCGACTGCCCCTGGAGCGCCTCCGCCGCCGCCGCCTGTTCAGGCAGGGCGTGGCAGCCAGCTCCAATGCTGGAATTGTAATGAATGGGGGCACCACCAAAACCAATGCTCGCAACCGCGCCCAGCCGGCAGAGGCCGTGGCAGAGGCTCGGACCGTTGAATTTGTAAAGAATGTAGAGCCACGAAGGCTAGTACAATGAGCTTAGCGGAATGTTTTGCAGTTGAGACTGTGGAATGCCCAACTTAAATGTAACTTTTGGGGACGAAACCCTAAATTGTAATGAACTTTTGGCCTGCGGGCTGTTGTTTCCTTGTGTTTCAGGTCTTGACTTGTCTGAGGAAGAGATTGGCGAGGCCATACCTTTGTGTGAACAGGACGTTCCTGTGCCCCGTGTTGCGGGAAGACTTAGGGAGCGAGCCTCCTTTTGGCGGACCTTTGTCCGCTCTTCGTACGTTATGTCTTGGATTGAGAGAGGATTTAACTTGAAGTTTAAGGATGGCAGGGCTCCGCCCCGAGTGCACTTGCCTAACCACGTGTCTGCTGTTAGGCATACCGCCTTTGTTACTAACGCGGTACAGGAGTGTGTGCTTATGGGCGCCTTGAGAGAGGTGCCCAGCAAGCCGCGGGTTGTCCTGCCTTTAATGGTGGACGACTCTCGGGACAAATTACGGCTGATCTTCAACGGTAAGTGGCTCAATGCCTTTCTAATCTTTCCTAAGTTCAAGTATGAGCACCTTCAGCCTTTTGTAGACCTGCTTAGGAGGGATGACGGGTTGTTTTACTTTGACTATAAGTCAGGGTATTACCACGTTGACCTCCACGAGATGTCTCGTACCTATGTTGCTGTTGAGTGGCAGGGTAGATTCTTTGAGTTTTGTGTGCTGCCTTTTGGTCTAGCCCCAGCTTGCTGGGTGTTTACGAAGATCAACAAGGAGCTCGTAGGTAAGTGGCGGGGTCTCGGGTACCGTGTGCACCCCTACGTGGACGACTTTGCTTTTGCTGTGAGGGCTCCTACACTCACGGACCCCTCGGCTTTGGCTGTGTTGTCCCGTATTATGCGGGACGTGCGGGAGGCAGGCTGGCTCGTGTCTGAGTCCAAGTCTCAGCTGTTTTTCACACGGGCCCTTGTGCATATTGGCATAGGCATAGACCTGGAGGGGGGGGTCTTGTTCGTGCCTGAGAAGGCTCTGGGCAAGATCCGTGCTTGTGTGTTAGACTTGTTGAGGCTATTTCATGCATAGGTTGCCTCTGAGACTTGTGGCTAAGTTTGCAGGCTTAGTTAATGCGCAGTGGTTTGTACTAGGGGGTGTCACCAGACTGTATGCTAGGGCGGCTGCAGTACTCATAGCCGACACCCTGACTTGGGGCTCGTGGGCTTCTCATGTCCCGGGCACTGATGCTCTTCGGGCAGAGCTGGAGTTTTGGCTGACTGACGGCTTTCGTAGGCATCAGAGAGGCATTTGGGAGCCCAGGGGGGCGGGGCTTCAGCTGGAGACAGTCCATGCGGACACCTCTGAGGTGGCATGGGGTTCCTGGTTGGAGCAGTCCTTTGGGGGACCTGAGCTGCTTGGCCACAGTTATCTGACCATGTCAGACAGACTGAAGTCATCCACTCTCAGGGAGCTCAGGGGCATTTTTGACTCTCTCCGAGCATTTGATGTGGCTGGCAGGCCGAGAGGGAAGAGGGTGCTTGTCATTTGTGACAACCAGGCTGTGCATTTTGTCATTGAGTCTGGCAGCAGGCATCAGGAGCTTCAGGAGCTGGCTTTAGCGGTGCATGATTTCTGTGCTGACCACGGGGTGGTTTTGTCCTCCCTTTGGATGCCCAGGGAGTTTGAGGCCCGGGCCGATGCCCTGTCCAAGATCAGAGACCATGATGACTGGATGGTCAACCCGGCAATCTTTCGGTGGGCTGACCCATGGATTGCCGGGGGGTGGAGGCACACCTGGGACAGGTTTGCAACTGACAAGAATTGTCTTGTTTTTGACAGTGCAGGTGCCCCCTCCTTCAACAGTGCTTGGCACTGTCCAGGTACGTCGGGGGTTGACACTTTCGGTCAGACGGACTGGCGGGAGCACGTCAACTGGTGCAACCCGCCTTTTCGGATGATCGGGAGGCTCCTGCTGTTTCTGCAGGCTGAGAGGGCTGCAGCCTCCATTGTGGCCCCGGTCTGGACTTTCCAGCCGTGGTGGGTCTTGCTGTGTCCCGACGGGGTTCACTTGGCAGATTGTGTGGTGCAGTGGACGGAGCTCCAGCCCTCTGCGGACACCTTCCTCCCTGGCCTCGGAAGGGCCAATGAAGGGGGTGTGGGCTTGCCTGACTTTCGGGTCCTCCTCTTGCGGGTCTCCTTCGATGAGAGGGAGCCTGCAGGCCCTGGATCCGCTGTACCTTGGGGGGTTGCATGGCTTGTGACTGGGGTAGGGGTATGAGATGGGGGCTGCCTTTCATGCAGGCATCATAGGCACTGGGGAGCAGTGGGCTGGGCTGCAGTTCTCCGTGACGGACCCGCTGGAGATGCAGCTGCGGGCAGACATGCTGTTGGCGGTGTCTGGCACCCGTGAGGCTAGCACCATGCGGGGCTACTCTCGGGTGTTCGTACGGTACCAGGCTTTCTGTCAGGACCGTGACCCACCTAGGGTGCCTGTTCCTGCCGACCAGGGGAGAAGTCCTGTCGCGATTGACCGGCCCCTGGCCGAGAGAGTCTCCCAAAAAGAGGGTTTGGCCGAAGATTGGCCGAAAGAATTTTGACCCTTAAGTATGCAAAAAGATGTCAAAACAAGAAAAAAACAAATGTTTTCTCGAAAACTGGCCGAAAGGCCTCCGGAGAGGACTTCTGCCCTGCTGCCGACCCGGTCACGGTGGCTATGTACTTGCAGTACATAGCCAATGCGGCCAGGACCTTCTCTGTGGTGAAGACCGCTTCGGCTATGGTTTTCACTGCTCATGATTTGGCTCTGGTCCCGGCAGACCGGAACCCCACCTCTCATCGGCTGGTGGCCGCGGTGCGGGAGGCAGCTCACAGGAGGCTGGGGGACAGACGGCTCAACAGGAAGGAGCCGCTGGAGTTTGCATTTGTGCAGAGTGGTGCTCGTTGCTGGTTGATGCTGGGAGGTGTCACTCGGCAGATGTTTGCTACACTGGGTTTGGACATGTGGACAGGCTTCTGGCGGTATGACTGTGCGGAGAAGGTGAGACTGCGGGATATGAAGTTCTGTGAGACCCACATGACCACCTTCCTCGAGAAGCGGAAGACGGACAAGTACAGGTATGGTCAGCTGGTGGAGGTTGCCCGGGCGGCGGAGGGGCAGCCTTTGTGCCCAGTGGAGGTCAGTCAGAGGTGGGTTGACACTCAGATTGCACGGGGAGTGCAGCCCGACGAGCCCCTGTTTCAGCAGATTGATGGCAGGTGGTTTCAGCGGGACCCGTCGGCTGACTGCCTGACGGGGAAGAGGCTGGACTACCCTCAGCCGAGGAGGTACCTGTTCAGGATGCTGGGTGAGGCTTCTGGCTTGGACCCCGAGGCTCTGAGGCAGCTGTATGGGACCCAGTCCCTGCGGTCTGGTGGGGCTACGGCGGTGGCTGCGGCTGACCAGGTTACTGATTTCGAGTTCAATCAGTACGGTGGCTGGAGCTCGTCGGCGGCTGCGGCCACCTACAAAGCTACCAACCTCAACCGCAGGCTGGCGGTGTCCAGAAGCATGCCCCATGCTCAGCAGAGTAGGCGGCCTTTCTTGTCTGATTGCTTGTTGTTGTCATGCATTACACGTGCACTGCTTTGTGGTGATCTTTGTGTGCTTGCACCGGCCGGGTTCCATTCACATATGTGTCATATGTTTCATGCAAGCTGGGCTATGTAGCCGCAGCTGATTAGAAAACTGATGGTTTTCTGATCAGTGTAGGATGACAGGCAGTATGACTGTCATCCGGAGCAGATCTGAAAACTGAGGTTTTCTGATCAGTCGGAGGCCTAAGAGGCCAGCAACGGACTGAGAGGGCCTCTTGCCGTGTTACTGTGATTGTGTGGACTTTCCCACCCGCCCTCCCTTGTGATTCAGGTACGGATGAGGAGAGGCCGCTATCAGTGCAGGAGCTGCAGGACTTGGAGGACCTGGAGCAGCTGGGCTCTGAGCTGGAGGCCGTGCAGATCCGGCCCGCAGAGGGGCAGTCGGCTCATTAGAGTGTAGGTAGAGGAGACTAGGACCTGTGCCTGTTCAGTGCCGACCGCTGTGATGAGAGGTAGCTATAGTGATCCTTCGGTGGGGGGCTGCGAAGCTACCTCATGCTGCTTCTCATCTAGGCACTGTTCAGTAGGCTTTGCTAGGTGATGGCTTTGCTATTGTTGTCATGCCTGACTCTGAGCGGGAGCGGGTAATTATGCTTTTTGAGGGTTTCAGCCCTAGCATAGCATTTTAGGTCCATAGTCTGTACTCTTTAGGGTAATGATAGTATTTGCAGGCCTCAGTCCTTTGGCACGAGGGGCGTGTGCCCGCATGCAGAAGGCTGGGGTCGGCAGTCGGGGCGTGGGACCCTGATTCCTGTCTGACGGGAGTCCTTGATTTTTGGCACTTCTGGATATGTCGTATTATTATTTTGTAATTCCACACGCAGTGCACCGGCCGGGTTCCATATGTGTCATGCAAGCTGGGCTATGTAACCGCAGCTGATTAGAAAACCGAGATGATTACCTCGGTCTCACTTTTCGACCGAGAAGATGAGACTTCGAAGTCTCGAATTCCTGACCACGGTCTCGTTCGTGATTTCGGTTGCAGTCATCATACGGGCCACTGAATGGCCGAATTTTGAATTCCGATGCTCTCATTCGCCCGACAAGTTTCGACCGAGAAGTTAGAGATCATCTCGGTTAAAACCGTGAACATCTCATAACTACAACGTTCATCGTACACTTGGAACCTACAGTACAGCAGGGGTCGATGATAAAGGTCATGGTCAGCGCCCGCAATTCATTCGTGCACATTCATTCGCCTCGTAAGGCGAATACTGCTGAACTGCGGAACTGCTGAACTGCTGTGGTACGTTTCTTAAGCGAGTATTTTGTGTTTACTTGGTTTCTTGTGTGAACTAACGATGCGGGTTGTGTGGAGCTCGTGCTGCAGGCTTAGAGATCAGACCGCGCCCTGAGATGTGGAGGGCTAAGTTGGCAAGTGCCAACCTAGTGTGGGATGAAACCCACCCACGTCGGACCCAATGCATAAAACGCTTTGCAGCCGAGGGGTTTTCGTGCGTCAGAGCGCACGAGACTTGGCACTAATATTACTGACAGTAATGTTAGTTCACCCTCTGAAGCGCAGGGTGGGCCGTTGAGTATGCTCAGATTTATATAGGGGGTACGTAAACGTACAGGTGGGGAAAAAATAATCCCCAATCTTCGTGAAC
>LGRX02006255.1:0-35801 GCA_001247695.2 Cymbomonas tetramitiformis
TCTCCGAGTCTCTCTCTCCGAGTCTCTCTCTCTCCGAGTCTCTCTCTCCGAGTCTCTCTCTCTCCGAGTACGATCACAAAGAAACAGAGATGTGCCGGGTCGGGTTGGGTAGGAACCACCAAAATTCCACTTCTTCCCAATTGAACAATTTCCTGTCGCGACTGAAGGCGGCCATTATCACAGATCCATAAGGATATCCGGAGGGAGTGGAGGATGGGGTTCGGTGGACAGGTGACTGTGGCGACGGATGCCACGGTGACCATCTTTTATCACACCGGATGGGAGGCTCCGCGGCTCCTCCTCGCCAACGAGGAGGAGGACCTCTGGACAGAGATGCTCATGGGCGCCACCGGGCAAGGCCTGTGGAAGCGCGTGTCCATCCCGAGCCAGGCCGGGTCCGGGCAGAAGAGCGCTGCGCTGAAGTTCGTCATCTCTAACGGGCAGGGCAGCGTGGACCACCCGCCCTCCGGCAGCCATTACGTCTGCCCCGTGCCTGTGAGCCCCCTCCCAACAGATTTATCTCTCCCATGCAGTTGCCAGTGTGAGCAGCAGCGGGCAAGGTGGCCGTGTGCGCAGCAGCGGGTACGGTGGCCGTGTGCGCAGCAGCGGGTACGGTGGCCGTGTGCGCAGCAGCGGGTAAGGTGGCCGTGTGAGCAGCTAGTGCCTGGTTCGGTGATGTTACGGCCTCGTTTCTGCCACGTGGTGCCACGGGTAGTGCGAAGCTCCGTCCAGATTGAAAGGGGCTGCTAGAGGCCGGTGGCGGCTGCAGGTCCAGGATGCATTCGTCCTTTAATGTGTAGAATTCGCGTTCGCTCAGCGGATAACTTAGAATATTCAGTGGTGGCTGCGTAGTTTGCGGCGATGCTTCGCGGCTGTGGCAGCTGCCAACACTCCGCACTCGGATGATCTAGGGCCAGCAATCGGCCAGCACTCCGCACTCAAGTGATCTAGGGCCAGCGATCGGTCAACACTCCGCACTCGGGTGATCTAGGGCCAGCAATCGGCCAACACTCCGCACTCGTGATCTAGGGCCAGCAATCGGCCAACACTCCGCACTCGGGTGATCTAGGGCCAGCAATTGGCCAACACTCCGCACTCGGGTGATCTAGGGCCAGCGATCGGCCAACACTCCGCACTCGGTTGATCTAGGGCCAGCGATCAGCGAAGTGGAAGCTGAGGGCAGATTGCGGCGTGGGCGGGTGGCAGGGCGGGTACAAGCTCCAATCGGGCGTGCTGACGTCGTTCTCACATGCGCTAGAGCCCTCCATGGTGGTGAGCGACCTCGACGGCACCATGGTGGGCAACGGTATGCTCCCATGCTTTTGCCGGAACATGTGCTCCTCACCTTCCACACCCCCTCCACAGCCTTCGGCTGCTCCACCTTCACGGGTGCTGCTGAAGTGCTCAAGTCGCCCGAGCAGCATGCTGGTAATCGCATGAGCCGCTGTATCAAGCTCCCGTGGCTGGGGAAAGTCCGGTACACTGTTGTGTGGTGGCTTGGGCGGCTGTGGTGTCTGAGGCCGTGCCATTGCGCGCGGGGGCATGCTCTGCGCTCCACATGCGCGGTGGGCTCCATTTGCAGTCCTCTGCCTGGTGCCACCATCTGATTGGACCTGCCTGGACCCTATGCGCTGCTTTCCTCTCATTGTTCTATGCATGCCCTCCCGCGCCCGCTGCACCACCTCGGGATGTGAACCTGCCACTCCGGGTCACACCTTGCTTTGGCCGGGGGGCGGGGCAGCAGCCTGGCAAGGTTCATGCAGCGCCCGTGATGCCAGCATCGCCTGCAGCCCTAGCATGACTGTGCTGCTCTGACAAGCGCGGCACTCGTCTGGAACATGGAGAGTAGGAAGGGGGGTGCGCCATTGGCAGCATCTGCATGTCCAAGAAGGGCCGAAGGGGGGTGTGCCAGCGCGCAGCATCTGCATGTCCGGCGAGGGCCGAAGGGGGTGTGCCAGCGCGCAGCATCTGCATGGCAGGCGAGGGCCGAAGGGGTGTGCCAGCGCGCAGCATCTGCATGTCAGGCGAGGGGCCGAAGAGGTGTGCCAGCGCGCAGCATCTGCATGGCAGGCGAGGGCCGAAGGGGGGTGTGCCAGCGCACAGCATCTGCATGGCAGGCGAGGGCCGAAGGGGGGTGTGCCAGCGCGCGGCATCTGCATGTCCGGCGAGGGCTAAGGCGGGGTGCAAGTCGCGTTGGCAGGGCCCGACTTCGATGGGGGCACGGCGGCGTTCAAAACCTATTGGGAGGACAGCGCCGCACTGTCGGGGAGCGTGCTTGTGTACAACACTGGCAGATCCATCGGGCAAGTGGTGTCGCTGCTGGAAGAGGAGAAGCAGGGCTTCATCGCCATTCCAGACGTAGTCATCACCGCCGTCGGCACCAAGATTTTTGATCGCAAAAGTAGTGGCAAGGGGGTTGATCTCTGGGACGAAGACACTGCGTGCGCCCCCTCATCTCCCTCTGCAATGTCAGACCGGCTCGGGCTAAACAACAGACCTAGAGTGGGCCAGACTGTTGAAAATCATATGAGAACTGAGCCGGTTGTTACCAAATGTGCACCGTCGGATGATATCCCCGAAGCCTTTTGTAACCAATATCTCTACTCCGACCCTCACACCGAGATGGAGGTCCTTTGAGCCTTCGGAGGAGAATTCAACTCATCAACCTTTTGTGTTTGGGGCACTTTTTTTTTGGGTGTTTGGAGGACTTTTTTGTGTGTTGGGAGGAATTTGTTCATGCGACTCTCGATTTGCCAAAGGCGCCACTGCACATCTTTCATCAAAATAGAGCTACTTTGCTCGCGATAGAGCGGCGGTCCTAGCCAGCCCCGCCAGCCAGCGAGTCGGACTGCTCTCTGAAAGGTCCTAGCCAGCCCCGCCAGCCAGCGAGCCGGTCTGCTCTCTGAAAGGTCCTAGCCAGCCCCCGCCTAGCCAGCCCCGCCAGCCAGCGAGTCGGACTGCTCTCTGAAAGGTCCTAGCCAGCCCCGCCAGCCAGCGAGCCGGTCTGCTCTCTGAAAGGTCCTAGCCAGGCCCGCCAGCCAGCGCAGTCGATCTGCTTCTGAGCAGCAGCCAGCCCCGCCAGCCAGCGAGTCGTCTGCTCTCTGAAAGGTGCTAGCCAGCCCCGCCAGCCAGCGAGTCGGTCTGCTCTCTGAAAGGTCCTAGCCAGCCCCGCCAGCCAGCGAGTCGGTCTGCTCCTGAAAGGTGCAAGCCAGCCCCGCCAGTCAGCGAGCCGGCCTGCTCTCTGAAAGGTCCTAGCCAGCCCCGCCAGCCAGCGGGAATGATCTGCTCTGAAAGGTGCAAGCCAGCCCCGCCAGCCAGCGAGTCGGTCTGCTCTCTGAAAGGTGCTAGCCAGCCCCGCCAGCCAGCGAAGCTCGGTCTGCTCTCTGAAAGGTGCAAGCCAGCCCCGCCAGCCAGCGAGTCGGTTCAAGCTCTCTGAAAGGTGCTAGCCAGCCCCGCCAGCCAGCGAGTCGGGTTCGCTCTCTGAAAGGTGCTAGCCAGCCTCCGCCAGCCAGCGAGTCGGTCTGCTT
The DNA here is from genome assembly GCA_001247695.2 of Cymbomonas tetramitiformis. Classification (NCBI taxonomy): domain Eukaryota; kingdom Viridiplantae; phylum Chlorophyta; class Pyramimonadophyceae; order Pyramimonadales; family Pyramimonadaceae; genus Cymbomonas; species Cymbomonas tetramitiformis. The sequence continues at coordinate 3,528 of LGRX02006255.1, forward strand.
CTCTGAAAGGTGCGTTAGCTAGCTCTCGCCAGGCAGCGAGTCGGTCTGCTCTGAAAGGTGCTAGCCAGCCCCGCCAGGCAGCGAGTCGGTCTGGGCTCCCTTCTGAAAGGTGTTAGCTGGGGCCCCGCCAGCCACAGCGTAGTCGGTCTGTTTCTCTGAAAGGTCCTAGCCAGCCCCGCCAGCCAGCGAGTCGGGTTCAGCCTCTGAAAGGTGCAAGCCAGCCCCGCCAGCCAGCGAGTCGATCTGCTCTCTCTGAAAGGTCCTAGCCAGCCCGCCAGCCAGCGAGTCGGTCTGCTCTCTGAAAGGTGCTAGCCAGCCCCGCCAGCCAGCGAGTCGATCTGCTCTCTGAAAGGTGCTAGCCAGCCCCGCCAGCCAGCGAGTCGGTCTGCTCTCTGAAAGGTTCCCTTTGAAGCCACTGCAAACAAATTCGATCTCTGGGTTGGGCAGGGGTGACACGCGCAAAGAAACACTTCCCCCCCCTGGTGCAGGCCGGTTGCAAACGCTCCTTTCTTTGCCGCAGTCTGCTGGGCAATTCTGCTGCTGCGTCTGTTTCAATAACTGCGGTCGCTGTGTCTGCGAAGGTGGCAACAGGATTCTCGGATGAACCCTGTTCTGATTGGCAGTCGCTCGTTGCCACGGCACTTCCTCCGCTGCCGCGAGGCGCCACGCCCTTCCTGGGCTGCGCCGCGTTGCCAGAAGAAAAATACCCCGAGCCCTCGATCCCCCGGGATGAAGTGAAACGTTGTAGATACGGCGCACAGCATTGAAACTCCCGGGAAGATCATTTGCGAAGGGAAAGAGGATCTGAGGACTCCTTGGGACGCTGACCTTTTTAAGCCATTGAGTGTGAAACCATCAGAACTCCGCTCAGTAAAATCCAAAACAAATACCTGCTCTCCATGCAACGGTCCGGGCAGCGAAGCTCGAGCCAGTGATTCGAACCCTCTAGATTTACTCCGCGTTCTAATGAAACCTGAAGCATATAGATACTCTGCGCCTGCAGAGGAGACAGATTGGCTGCATTTGTCACAGGCTGCGGCCTCGGGCTGTGCGCACGGCCAGCCCCCGAGCACTGATTGGCTGCATTTGTCACAGGCTGCGGCCTCGGGCTGTGCGCACGACCAGCCCCCGAGCTCTCCCTAGGCTTAATGCGGTACACACGGTGGTGCAGGTGGAGTGCGCGCCTAGACGAGAAGTGGGACTTGGAGGTGGTGCGTGAGGCGGCGGAGAAGGCCATCTCGAAGAACGACACCCAGTGCCACTGGCTGGACCAAGGTGGGCCGAAGCCCCTTCTACCCCCCGCCCCGCCCTGCCCCTTCTCTGGACCCCGCATGCTTGGAGGGCCCATGTTTAGATCATCTCAACAGCATTTCGTGGCACTGTGGGCGACTGGGTTGCAGCTGCAGATGGCCGCGATCGCTCATTCGGCTTGCTGCTAGCCGGCAAGAAAATCTGTGCCGGCACTACAATCGTGCTGTTTTGTCTGCACGGTTCTGCCTGCAAGCTGGAGGCATGGCAAGCTGCTGCCCTTGGTCCCTGCCACGTGTGCCAACTAAGCCTGCCATGGTTGTGCATTGATGCAGGCACAGAACATCCGCACCGTTGCAGCCTGTCAGTGAACGTCGGGGTGCTGAGCTCTGTGAAGGATGATCTGCAGCGCGCCTTCGACGACGCTGACCTCAGAGTCAAGGCAAGCGCATGCGGCATCTCATTGTTGCGTCACTCCAGAGAACCAACCTGGCGTGCTGTGTTTTGTTGTCACGCAATCGATACGAACGCGCACCGACGTTTCCACGGGAGGACTGCCCGAGCTCAACAATTGTGTATGTTTTGAAGCTCAGCAGTGGTGATATCGCGAAAAGCACCAAACGTTTAACATTGAGGAACTTGATACCACTTCATACGCCGAAACGTCGCGAGAGTTCGGCAAATCATCAAATAACGGATGAGATGATTTGGCGATATTTGGCGTGTTTCCGCGAGCTAGGATTCCGTGTCACTCAGAGTTCGCAATAATTGTCACCCGGGCCCGTCCGGACGGTCCAACACAGTCATAACAGTGTCATGATGACTGCACTGTATCTGCATCGTTGCTACTGTCCTCCAGTGCTGATCTGTTATGTAGGGATTCAGGGTCTGAACATAGGGTTTCTTCAGGGTTTGAGCTCCTGCGAGCTACAGCAACCCTACTACACCATCAGTCATTACCCCAAAATGCGCTGCAGAGAGTGCAGATGCCGACACTTTGCACATTCGGGTGTCTGCACGCATCTCCTTGAGTCCAATAATGCACCAGACAGGATAACGTTGGCGTCTCTGCATCATCCGTCAGCAGAGAACCTCTTGCATGCAGAATGCCACGTGTTTGCATGTGTCGAGATCAGCTCCTGCAGGCAGCCCCCGCCTAGTCCTGATGGGTAAGGTGGGCAGAGGAGATCCCATGGAAATCGCTGACGGCATGGCGTGAGGAGGGGTTGCACACAGATGATTGTCAGTGGGGTTGGTGAGTGGCGATACTTGGACTGTGTTGCATCAAACGCGGGGAAGCTAGAAGCCCTGGAGTATGTGCGGCGCAAACATCACATCCCCAAGGTGAGCTTCCACTGATTGCACTGCCTGTGATGCTGACTGGATGCCTCGGTGGGTGCTGCAAATGGCCCGAACTTGATATCTCGAATGGTGTGCATACTTTCACTGGAGCACGCGCTTTGTACGATTGCACATGAATTTCTTTTGGAGGGACACCAATGGACTGAAGGGAGTAATCATCGATGGTTCCGGGAGATGAAGGGAGCCTGGGCGGACTGCGCAGGAGCGGTGCGCATCATGTGGTGACAGTGGGAATGACACCCTGATGTTGGCTGGCGAGAACCCAGCAATAGTTGTGGGTAACGCGCAGCCTGATTTGCGGGACTGGGTTTTACATCAGCCTCAGACTGGGCGCATCGTGCAATCAGATGCCATCGGCGCAAGGGGAATCTTGGAGGGACTTGCCCGTCTCCACCTATATTGATTTTCGAACACTTTGTATTGAGATAGAAAGTGGGGCAGGTTAAGGTGCTTATGGTGATTGGCTGCATCAGTCACAAATTGCGTCTTCACCAATGGTGGTTGGCAATATAAATATATGGGCATGCACAACATTACTGTGGTATACCTTGTATTTTTATTAGAGAGAAACCGTAATAGATTCTCATTGCACATTGTTAAGCGCTGCAGAGTTCAAGCCTGAGGGCTCTTCAAATTTATGGATGCCCATGCCAAATGGTTGCCCTTCGCGCGCCATCGGGAGACTTCTGATTCGCCCATTGCACCCCATCCACCCTGCACCCCCCCTTCCGCTCAGATGACGGGACGAACGTGAGCAGAGCAGTAGAGGCGAAGCCCCCGCTAGCCACGACGGAAGCGGGAGCAGCGAGTGTCTATATTCGAAGTCAGCGGATCATGGAACACTGAGCATAGGGGATTAGGGCGGGGGTGTATTTTTTTCATACCGGTACGTTCACATATTCCCTTTGACTTAGCGGTAAAATGCGCACTTATGCGCATTCATGCTGACAAACACGACTTACCCTACTCGGTTTTCTCATGTAAATGTGCCGGGTTGTACCGTACGTCTTTTTGTGGCGGAACAAGTGTAGTGAGGCCGTGACGTCGAGGACCAATCGTTAACACTCGACTGTCTATGTCTCTGTATGTTATGCTCATCGATCTGGTTTCTCCCCCAGTCCCCCTTCCCCTCGCCTGCCAACGTGCGAAGCCAGGCGCCTGCTGACGCATGAATCTTAAATGGTATTCCTTCGCTCGATGCTGCGCGCTTAGCCGTATCGTACGCGGCGCAGCGTAAGTATGGACCCACTAATCGTATGATGTACTAGGCGGATCGATCTCAAAAAGAGATCTCCACTAGGCCATCTGACCGTAGGATCATGTGCGCGACAGTGCTTCGCTTTTTGCATCCCAACATGCCATGCCATAACGCGAGGGTGGCGTCGCGATAAATGTACGCGACTGCAGTGGCACTGTCATCGTTAGCGTCTGGCGATCGTGAGATCGGAAGTTCGTCTGTGTCGCCCGTTGGGATTCGCGCTTTGCTGATTAAGTAAGGTAAGGTAAGGTAAGGTAAGTAAGGTAAGGTAATTTGGTCCGGTTCCAAATCATAAGGAGCAGAGGTTTGGCGTTATGACTACGGGTGCTCCACCGAATATAAGGTGCTGGACGGAGTAATTAAATCGGGCAAATGGACGGTTCATATATTCGAAATTCGGTAATTAAGCCAGTGTTAAGGACCATCCGACGGCCCGAACATCCTATAAAATTCTTATTTTCGGGGAACCTTATTTTCCGTGGAGCACCCGTAATAGGGAGGTTCTGATTTGCGATTCCGGGTTACGGATTACGAGTTATCGTCATAGATTCCTTTTTTCGCATGACACCGATGACGATGACGATAACTCGTAATCCGGGAAAACGTCAACGTCCCGAACTTCGGGATGCCAGTGTTAATTCTTACGTCGTTCGGGACGATTTTCGTCCCGAACTACGAGTTACGAACTAAGGTGCAAACTTCGTGTAAAATCGTAGATTCAGAATATTGCTCAGATTCTTCTGATCGAGCGTCTGTCTGCTTTGCGTTTCCCCACGGAGCGTCTCTTCGTCCGTCCGCATTTGTGCCACGTCGGCATGAAAACGACAGAATTTTGTAAAAAGCGACAGCAACAGCCAGCGTTCACACGTAATTCGGAGTATTCGGAGCACGACAGATTTCGGAATCGATTTTGCATTTGATGCTCATTCCGAGTTAAGGTCATCCCGGATTACGATTGACGTCATAACGGCGATGACGTTAACGCGTAATTCGTAATCCGGAACAAAAATCGGAACCTCCCTAATAACGAATACGTTCGCCGGGTAAGGCCCTCCACCGCACCCGCGCACCGCACCGCACTGCATCGACAAGCAAAGGGACACAACTCCGAGTTCAACTGACAACACAACGAAGCGGAAGGACACATCGACAATTGAATTCGACATGCGATTCAAGACATGCGATAGACAACGTGAATGAGATGAGATCGGACGAGAGATGAGAAATGTCAAATGACGCCAAAGCTTGACAAAGTTTGGAAAAGTATATCACAGATTCGACGTGATCTATCGTTCGATAAATTATCTGATACAATCTAACGGTCATGTAGGATATCGCTCGCGCAAACTTTTCCAAACTTTGTCAAACTTTGGCGTCAATATTGTCAATAGTGTCCTGGAATGTCATGTCATATAAATACTGTTCGACTTTTTATTCGATTTATAATGATCGTCATAAACAACGAATCAGATCGAAACGTGTCCCTCAGTCTGCCCTCGCTCTCTCATCTGTCGTGGTCCAGTCGAGCGGTCCGGGACTCCGGGTGGTCTCGTCACGTTGACGTACGATCGTGACACGTCTGCAGCTCTGCACCAGTGTCTCTGGTCAGTGCTCTGCACTAACCACTTCAGACGAGAGAGACACAGTTATGAGTTAACAATAAAGCACTATCCACATGCACCAAACAACCGATCGAGTGGCTCTTCGGTCTTCTGTTGTCAGAGTTATCAGTTAAGGTTAAGGCACACGACAGGCGAGGGAAGCATTCGGTGGGGTCCATCATCACTTGTGTTACTCGATGAGCAGAGGAGATATTTCAACACAGAATATATAGTGAACGAAGTGTTTTGTTCCGTGGGCATTGTCTGTCTACAATATTGTCAGGATACTTGACTGCACCAGAATATTTATTTACCCGTTCCCCTTCATAACATAACAGACAGATAACGACGCTTCAAATTGTTTCTTGAAGTTCGCACTGTTTAGGTTTCCGTTCGAGACATGGGTTCTCCGACTACTCTTTTCGTGGTTTTATCTTTTTTTGCATGCATTTCACTGTCCGACGCAGCTATCCGAAGTCTGCAGCAGACAGAGAGCACAGCCTGCCCGACAGGAAGTGACGCTGTTATCAACGACGACGATGTCCCGTCCCTTGGCAGGATGGGATATGTTTACGACTCCGATGGAAATCCCACGCGAGGCTTGGACAAGAAAACTCTGATCAACGGCTGTACCTATTTGGTGACAATTTCAGGTAAAATGCGAGTCCCCTTATGGAATACTGACCTCGACTAACTGCTGCGTTCCAAATCACGGAGATGTTTTTTGCATCGGCTTCCGACGCCAAAAGGTTCCTGATAGTGCAGAAAGCTTGTCTTTGAAAGCATCGTGCCTGTGGACCTGCTGTACGGTTTGTCAGATCAAACGGAGCTTTACTTGGTTATCAAACGCCCGACAAACACCTCTCGGTTAGTGTACAACTTCGCTTGGAAGGTGTGTATCGCGCTTTCAAGTTTTTTTGTTCATGATTTCTACCAACAAAGTTGGTAAGTTCTACCAGCAAAGTTGGTAAGCGAACTGGTCGGGATGCAAATACTGTGCAGGGAGACTATCAACAGCCAGTTACTATTTTCTCTTGGGAGGGCCAGTGTTGCTCCGGAAAACTTGTTCATCCGTTTATAGATCTTGGAGGACGACAGGCAGCCATATATGGAGACTGGTATTTCACCGTTTTGCCGTTTACGTTAGAATATCGCCATTACGATGAAGTCCTAACTTACACCCCACGTGCTTACCAAACTTTACAGGGCGGTGAAGCCCCCATCCTGGAGCGACGTGCTCGTGTGGAAGACAGAACAAAACGGTGTGTTTCTTTCCATGGAGTTCCCACAAACTGCTTACGAGTCCTGTTATTACAGTCACCCCGATGTATGAACTGTGCATTTTGTTGTGCAGGCCAAGACAAGTATCACTGCCGGCCTGCTTGCAGAGGCTTCAACTCCGAGCCCTGGGGCCCTGGATCTCCACACGAAGAAAGTGAAGGCCTTCTCTACATCACCATTAGTACTTGGTGCTCCCACACACCTTCAACTTCCCTTGGAAGATGCTCGATTATTCTGTGAGGGCCGTTCCTGGGTTGCTGTAGTCTAGTAAACCAAAGCAAATGAAGTGACTTGCTTTTCGAGTTTAGTGTTAACAGTCGTATCGGGCTACCTCCTTGGTTTTGCGGGGAACGGGACTTTGAGCATACCCTCCGGTCTCCCAGGCTTTCATACGGATCTGTCAGTGGAGAGTTCTCCTTTGAATTTCAGGTGAATACTCTTGGAGGCTGCGCCCCTATTCCCTTTCGCAACACCTGTGGATATTGGCCAAATTGGTTTGCAGCCAGTAGCAGTGTTGCATTAGTTGACAACTATTGGAGCTGTTACCTGAAAGTACATTTCTATCGTCTGAAATGCCGACACAGCAGGACCTACTTGTACAACTATCCTTGACAAATTCCCTTGAATACCAGACGCGTGAATCCTGATGTTTATTCTGGCGCATATCGATCTCACGGATGGTGTTCCTGTCACGCGTCGGCAGGAGGCCAAGCCGATCATCAAAGAGGATCAGCTGGCTGTGCTGAAGGTTGGTTTTCCTATTTTACTCGTCATCCTTTACTTTCTTCGTTTAAGGTCACAGTCCCTGTTCACACGACAGCGTTCTTTGTGCGGCTAAGTTGCGGTTCTAGGATGTCTGCTCTCTTTTCGAAGAGTAAGAAGTGTTACTCGGTAACCAACTTAATCGAGCCCGGTGTGTGTCTCTTTCCCTCAGGATGTATACAACGAGTGCTGCTGGCCCACTGCACAGTACATGCCTGATAACTGGGATTGGGAGACGCACAAGCAGACCACCAGCGGAGATACCGTAAGATGCGTCTGTGCTTCTTCTGCTGCGTTCCCGAGCCATCTTCCCCTCTGACTCAGAGGCTTCCCAACGCTCCCTGTGCAGGATATTGGAACCTGTGGTCGCGGTCGCTAGTTGTAGGGCACGACAATCGTTCTTGCGGTCGAGACGGCTCAATTTTCCGCTTCTTGGCGAAGAGCAAACCTCAAACTGAGCTTCATCATCACTGAAACACAACTTGCCTGTAACTTCATAGTGAAGGAGAAGCTTGCGAGGTTGATTCACAGTGAGAGTAGGCATCATCTGCTTTGAATGCCTCACGGACCTGTGTTTAGCTGCTTCCTGCGGAAGTCGACTGACTCAACGGGAGTCTACGTGCCCTTTCTGGCCTCACGGAAGTCCATTGCGCTACTGCTGGCTACCGCGATCAGAGCATTGATTTGCTCGGGTTTGAGCGAGTCAACCTCAGGATGAAAAGCCGTATTGCGACTGGCTGGCGGATCATGACGTGTCTAACGTGAGCTGGCCTTTTGACGAGGACGACTGCGAGGAAATTGACTACGTCTTTTGCGACAATGATGGTAACGTGGAGGTACCTCGTCCCGCACTTACCCTAGCTCTTGGCCGATGACCAACTAGCGGAATGCCCGCCCTCTTCCAACTGTCATCAGTGTTCCAGGCCTCATGTGGGGCACTTGTCGCAGTGAGTTGCACTGCTGCGTCTTCTTCTTTGAAAAGCAGGCCGCTTGCGTGAAGTGAGCAATAGTGCGCCGTCTAGTACGTCCCATATACCAGTTATTGCTCTCCAATAAGCTAAAGCTGGCCTGATGACAAGGTGCGGTCGAACTGCCGCAAAGCAAGACGGCTGTTGACACTGCGTTGAAGCCGGTGGACGGCCCTCCCAGCTACAAATTGCTGACTTCCAGCGAGCTCACAGCGAGCGTGCTTGCGGAGCCTCAGGCTACTCGGAACGGACACTGAAGGATTGCTGACGCGCACGAAGAAGGGGGGGGTGGGGCTACACAGGAGCTAGACCTGTCGGAGTTCGGACTCCAGTGCGAGTTCCCCGATGTCCTGAACGCCCTGACGGGCATCAGGCACTTGAACTTGGAGTCCAATAAGTTCTCTGGCAAGCTGCCGGCCCAAGTCGTCGACCTGCCTCAGCTCGAGCGCATCGAGGTGCCCCAAGCTCCTGATCCCCTTTGCCGTGCGTGCCACTATCCTTGCCGGCGTGAACATTTATGCGGCGCGCAGTCCAAAGCCTCCCTCGGAAGAGGGCCAGGCATGCTCCGTGTCGGCACTTGTGTCTCAACGCGCGCCTCTTCGCAGAGTGTCACGCGGCAGCATGCCCAGCACTGCGGCGCTGACGCCACGAGCTCATCTATGTATATCATGAGCACACGGAGATAGACGTGCTTTTGTTGTATGCACACTAGGGTAATGAGAGATGACGTGCTCTTAATGTATGCACACTAGGGTAATACGATGCACTTGTGGCACGAAGCGGCCAGCGGTCGCTGTTGATGGGTGCAGGTGTCGCGCAACATGCTGACTGGAAGCATCCCATGCCCCTCCGCCAACAATATCACCATCCTCTCCGTTGCAGCCAATCACATGTCAGGAGGTATCTCGACATGCTTGGGCGAGATGCGCAACTTGGAGAACCTCGACTTGTCGGCCAACCTGCTTACCGGCACTATCCCCACCGAGCTGGGCCGTCTCTCGGGCCTGCTGGAGCTCGACCTCTCACAGGTGCCTGGAGGGCCGCCTTCCCCCGATTCCCACCGCACAGGCCCGCGCGTCAGCTCTCTCAGGCTCATCCAAGATGCTCTCTCACGCTCTTATCTACCCCCTCCGCCTCATCCAAGCCGGCGCCCCAGGCTGGCCCGCTGGGGGTCCGCGGGCGCATGTTCAGAGTTGGCAGGCGCTGATCTTGGCTCAGTGCAAGTGAGAAACTAAGGCGCGCGGTGTGACCGGGCCTCTGTGATGACAGTGGAGTGGGGTGTGACTGGGAAGCCGGGAATGCGGTGGTTTGGGGAACAGAACATGCTGACTGGGCGGCTGCCGGAGGAGTTTGGCCGCCTGTCGGAGCTGGTGTTCTTCCGCGCTTCCCGGAACTACATCACCGGCTTCACCCCTATGCTGCTCAACGTGTTGACCAACCTGGTCCAGCTCGACCTCAGCTACTGCAGCTTTGACGGCCCCCTCCCCTCCATCAGCGAGGAGATGAAGAAGCTCCGTTCCCTTCATGTCGGCCACACCCAGAGCCCTTTCCCATCATTCATGTCATCGCAACCTCTCAACCTTATTACCTGCGGCCTCGCTCTTTCCATCAATCCTATCAGCCGTGCTTGGGGCGGCTGCATCCCAGTGGGATGCAGCCTGCCTAGGAATTGCCATGCTGAGGGTGGTGGAGGGGGGGCCATTGTGGGGGCGGGGACTTTGGGCAGCTCACCAGCAACCATTTCAACGGATCGATCTCGGAACAATTTTCCCAGCTCATGAACATCTTCCAGGATGGCTCTGCGTCATTCGCCGAGGGTGTCGAGCTGTACATGGGCTCCAACGACTTCTCCGTGCGTCCCTTCCCGCGTGAAGCGCCTCGCCCCCGGCCTCCCATTGGTGAGGTGTCAACATGCAAGCTCCTAGACGCCTGCGTGCTGCGATGTCTGTACGCCAAACACTCCGCCCATCTCTGCACGCTGCCCTTTGCACCTCGCTCCGTCGATGTGCCCGATCTTTTTTGAGCGGTCCCGTGCAGCGTGGATAGGTCAGATGGAAGAGAGCGGGAGTGGGGATCCCTAGCTGAGGGAGAGGGGTGTGTCAGGGGCCCTTGCCATACGAGTGGGGATCCCTAGCTGAGGGAGAGGGGTATGCCAGGGGCCCTTGCCATACGAGCTGTACGAGATGGTGTACAGCACCGCATACAGTGTGCAGAAGATTGACCTCGGTGGAAATCACTTCCGCTGCGATAAGGCCACTGGCTCCTGGCCCGAGTGGTATGTGCCCTCCGCCCATTCTCTCCTGGCCTGACGTACAGCTGCGCGAGCCAGGGAGACGTTCAGCTGCGCGAGCCAGGGAGACGTTCAGCTGCGCGAGCCAGGGAGACGTTCAGCTGCGCGAGCCAGGGAGACGTTCAGCTGCGCGAGCCAGGGAGACGTTCAGCTGCGCAAGCCAGGGAGACGTGTGTTTGAATGGGACGCGAGCATCAGGCTGCAGGGGCGGCATGAGGGTCATGCGCCAGGGCGCTGCGAATGGAAGACTCCAACACCAAAAAGGAGTACTCCTTCATGATTGGCCGATGCACGCCGGTCCCACGGATTCACTCCATCACACCCACGAAGGCCTCCCCGGGACAGCAGGTGCACCTGCCGCCCGCCCATGCCTTGAGCCCTCCTTCTCAAATGCTCCGCGCCAGGCCCCCCTGCGGTGGCGGTCCCGCCAGACCCGCCTGCAGCGGCGGTCCCGCCAGGCCTCCCTGCGCGGTAGCTGCGACTGCAGTTTATGCGCATCCCGCCTGGCGACCCCCTGCACCGTCGATGTGGTGAACTGAATCGCGGCGCTAAGGTGATCGGTCCCCCGGCCGCTGAGGCAGTGAAGCTGCTCGCAGTGCCGAGTTCCCGCACTGCCAAGGTGATTGTCGCCAGGCTTTGAGCGAGGGAGAGAGCACTGGCCTGGCGCTCACAAGGGCGCGGGTGTCCACCAGGTGACGGTGCATGGTGAGAGCTTCGAGCCCAGCCAGGAGGCCAAGTGCAAGTTCACGCTGCCCGACGGCACAAGCATGTGCGCTGGCATCCCACCACGCCATACAACCTCATGCCACCCCTCTACCCCCTTCGTGATTCCCTACTTGCATAGCTATCAAAGTTGCTCATGTAACACCCTACTTTCAGATAATTGTATTTACATTTCCACGTGTCATCCCATGAGGCAGGTGAAGGGAGAACGGAAGAGATTTGAATTCCAGTGGGGGCAGAGGGTCATCTGGGTGTGGGGCTGGCATCGCCCGCCGGGGGAGAGGAGAGGAGACGGGATGACTCTGCGCAGTGGTGGAGATCCGCCGCCCACCCTGGGAGGACAGCGATGACGGTGGGGGGGGCTCTGGTAGGGTCATCGCTGTGTGATTCAAATCACTCCTACTGGAGGGGATATGGAACCCCAGGGCACAAGGTGGCTGCATAGCGAGTGTGGGGGGACAGTCGAATGCTGGGGGTAAGGATTGACCGGGGGTGTGGTGGGGACCTGAGGGGTGTGGGCCACCAGGATCACGAACTCTGCCTTCCTGGAGTCCGACACCGTCTTCTGCTTGATGCCCCAAGGTGCAGTCCCATACCCTCTCACTCGTCACACAACGCTCCCCGCAGTCAGGGGGGCATGCCTCCTCGGTGCAGCTACTACATTCTGCTTGTGGCAGTGCAATCCTGCAGACACAGGTGGGGGCAGGAGGGGGCTTGGTGCCTATGCGGTGGAATGGCTGTCGATTGGCTGTTCAGCTTCCTCACGATGGCGCGGGGGGTGTTGGAATCTGCAGTGCCTGCTGATCAGTTAGGTGTAAAGCATGACTTGTCTAGGGCCACTATAGCTTACAGGAAGGCAAACCCTGAAGAAACCCTAAGAAACCCTACCTCTAGGGTCTCTGTACAGTGTTAAGAAGGGAGAGAAAGCTGTGATCAGATCGGAAATGTAGGATCAGATCTGTAGGGGACGACGGTGATCATCTGATCGGAATGATAGATGAAGAGTTGATGACACAGATCCAAGGGTTGTACACTCACCCTCAATAGCGAAGCGTGCCGAAGCATGCGTAGTGCCTGCGAAACAACAAACATTCACCTTGCGTGACTGTGATTGGTCGCTAAGTGAGTGGACTATTAAGTGTGTGTAATAGACTGTGTTCATGCTTTTGCGAAACTACCACACCTGATTTCCAAAGGGGGGGGCTCCAGGCCATCGCTGATGCCGAGGCGCGGTGGTGGTGGTGGAGAATGGGGGAGTTGCTGTGCAGATATTCTGGCGCACGAGGGGGTCTTTAAGGACACTCGGGTAGTCATCACGGTGGCAAATTTCGGAGAGGACTACTACACTGAAGACACGGTTCAAGACTACGTCCCAGTGTATGTCGAGGTGGCATGCGCCGATGGCTATGCTGGTGAGAGGCGGGGGGTTGCGCTCCTTGTCAACAGTGCCGGTGAAGCGATGCTGTCCTCCGATGCCAAGCGATGCCACAACACCCCCCTTTGGAGTGCCAGTGAAGCGCTGTCCTCCGATGCCAAGCGCTTCCACAACACCCCCTTTGGAGTGCCAGTGAAGCGATGCTGTCCTCCGATGCCAAGCGATTCCACGACACCCCTTTGGAGTGCCAGTGAAGCGATGCTGTCCTCCGATGCCAAGCGATGCCACGACACCCCCTTGGAGTGCCAGTGAAGCGATGTTGTCCTCCGATGCCAAGCGATTTACCCACACCCCCTTTGGAGTGCCAGTGAAGCGATGCTGTCCTCCGATGCCAAGCGATGCCACGACACCCCCCCCTTTGGATCAAGCACCAAGCACCAGTCACTCGGCTCTGCCAGATGCGTCAGGTGCACGCAGACTCTCTGGCAAGGGGTGAGGCTTGCCGGGACGCCTTGAGCAAGGAGCTTGTGGCGCCACGTGATGTGCAGGCCACGAGTGCGAGTACAGCGAGGTCGAGACTTGCAGCGGTAAAGGAACCGTGAACGATGATGGATCCTGCACATGCGACGACGGCTTCGAGGGCAGGTGCTGTGTTCGCACCCCGTGGCGCGCACACCCGTTAGGCCCTTAAGGGGAAATGCGGTTGGCACAATCTTGAGACGTGCCAGCACAGGAGCTCTTGGGGGGTCTGCACGCGAGGTGTGTTGAGGTTGACCTCTTTGCAGGTTCCCATGCTCTTTCGTTCGATATGCGGTGTGCGCATGCCTCACCGCAGTGTGTGGTGCATTTTTCCACGCCCTGGCTGCCATCGTGGCGCTCTCCATCGTGACGCTTGCCATCGTGGCGCTCGCCATCGTGGCGCTCGCCATCGTGGCGCTCTCCATCGTGGCGCTCGCCATCGTGGCGCTCGCCATCTATCTTATGCCTTGTTGCGACCTGCCCGAAGAGGTGCAGGCCGCGTTGCTCCATTTGCCCAGGCGCCGCTTCCAACTTGGCCAGGCGGGGAAGCGGCGCCTGGGCATTAGGCTCCGGGCAAATCAGTTGCCGGGCGATGACCGTGTGACATCGTCATCTCATATAGTGTCAATGCCAAGTATAGGCAAGGAGCAAGGAGCATCCGCCTTTATTCCTCCACACCCGCTCACGGCTTATTTCACTGTCTGTAACAATGATGCTCCGGGCAGTATTTAGGATGCAGGAACAGTGGAACATGCCCCAATACTGAGCCCCTGGTTGGGATGATGTGCGGCGGCTCCAGTGACTGCGGCACTTCCTCCAAGTCCATGCCCAAGTATGCCATCGTGCTGATCGTTGGGGTGCGCCCTGACCCCCTCATTCCCGGGCTGATGTCTCAGTGCACCGTATTCTGAGCTCAAACTGCAGACCGACGCCTGTTGCCCACCTATCCTCCACAGCTTACAGGCTCGAGTCTGACCTTGCCCTACTTCGCTCAAAGATTATCTTCTCTTGAAGTTCCTCCTCGTTTTCATCCAGGTTTATGGATGTGTGAAGCGGCTAGCGAGTCTCTGAGAAATGGCAGGGGGGTATGGCGATGGGTTGGTGTCGGGGTTTGGGGTGTGGATGACGACGCGCAGCTGGTGCTATTCATAGCCGCAGGCTGCAGCTTCATGGTGTACTTGGTTCACAAGGAGCGCAAGGGTGACCCCGTGTTCATGCAGCTAGCGGCGCCCCTGCTGGACCACGAGAAGGATGCCCCGGACGAAGCTGAGGCTGCCGCAGGCATCGGGGAGGCTCCGGAAGGGTTTGCCCTGCAGGAATTCCAGCAAGTCCCAGGTGCACCTTCTTTCCACAGTTGTGGCGCGCCTGTGACACCTGCGTGTGGCATTGCTGCTACAGGGATGAATGTTGCCGCTTCTAGGGTCAACTCTCTTGGATGATGTGACATTGCTGCTACAGGGATAACTGTTGCCGCTTCTAGGGTCAACTCTCTTGGATGATGTGACATTGCTGCTACAGGGATAACTGTTGCCGCTTTTAGGGTCAACTCTCTTGGATGATGTGAGATTGCTGCTACAGGGGTGACTGTTGCCACTTCTAGGGTCAACTCTCTCGGATGATGTGACATTGCGGCTACAGGGATGACTGTTTCCGTTTCTAGGGCCAACTCTCTTGGATGATGTGGGGAAGTATGGGTCCGGCACTGGATATTCATCTATTGCAGTAAGGCAGTTGTATTCGCCCCTGCGCGCGTCTTCTGAAATGAATTGCGATGGCAATGTGCTCGTGCAGAGATCTGCGAGGATGTGAGGACGGACATCAACAGGATGACAGACAACATTGAAGCTGCAACAAGTGATGATCTGAGTGAAGTGAAATTGGATGTGGATGGGGAGAGCGGTGCAAGTGTGTAGCCCTGTGTGAGCTGCACCATCAGCGACTCTGCAGAAGCAGCCTGGGTGCTCAAACAGATGTCGCAAACGTGACATGCTTGACCAAAGGCATTACTTTTGGGGTTATCCAGTCGGAATTACCCAGTCGGAAGATTTGGCTCAGCGTCATAGAGCATGATCAGTTCAGGTATTCCTTTCGTTGCATGCAGAAAACAATTTTGGATGCAAAGGGCATATATTGGCACATTTCTGATTGGCCAAAGCTTGGGTGACAGGCAGGGTGTGTGCGACGGTAGCTAACATTATAACTCTCTGATTTACCTTCTGATATCATCCGTATTCAGGTTTTACAGGGATATATATCCAGCCTACATTAGTTGGCATGTGGCAAAGTCACTTGTATGCATGGCCTCTTAGTGGGTTTTCGGAGTGAATATAAATTGGACTCTTAGTGTGCCCATTGCTGTTAGTATGTGTGTGTAAGGCAGAGTGGTGATGTACACCTTCAGTGTTTTCCCTTGAATTTTGTGGGGAGCACTTAGGTGCCCGCATGTTTCCTTTTTTTGACATGGGGTGTCCATGCTGTGTGGTGTGACTGCATTCATGACATAACCATGGACCAACAGGTCCCATCCATCGACCGGGAGCCACTGGGGGGCATGCCAGCAGGGTCCGCTTACTCCGTAACCCAAAGACCAACAGTTGTTTGGCGACGATCGGTCACAACGTATCATCTTCCCATGCTGCTTTGCCTTTGGGTTGGGAATATGTATGCGTTTGTGGTATCTTGTCACGGCCCCGCCCTGCTCTTGATTTGCTTCTCATATCCACGGGGATGATGGTGGGCTGGCTTTTGTTGGCCGATCGCATGCCGTTCAGTGTGTAAGGCAGAGTGTGCAAGTCAATGTAAGTAGTGCTCATGTATAGTGCTGGTATTCTATGGTTGGCTCAGTCAGCTGTGGCAGATTGTGTGTGCAAATAAAATAATCAGCGATGGCCGATGAGTCGTGTCGAGTGTGCAATAATGATATCGAAGAGATTTAGATCCGACGATTGCCACATGATAATGCCTTAGCGATCCACCATGCGACTGTATCAACGTTAGCAACTGAAGAACAAAGCGATCGCACATCCATATTCTCGTCTAGCCGAGATCGACCAGCCTAGTATCCTTTGAGATACGCCGCTTTGCACTTAACAAAGCAAGTGTGTCCACGCACTAAGACCCGTATCTAAGTTTTCTTCATCAAAGTGGGACACCCATAAAAAATCGTCCTGAGGTGCGTAGATGGCGCGGTACGGCGTTAGCGCCCTAAGCTCGAATGACCCCCCCGCCGGCGCGTGGCGCAAGCCCAAAAATCTGGACTACGCCGCGCCATCACCCGCGCTTTGGCGATGGCATGCCAGCGCCCTGCGCTGGGATCCACTGGGCGCCCCGCCCCGCCAGCGTATTAAGTGGCGGTCTGTGTCTACTATCAAATGCCTCTCCTGTCTTTGGTACGTGCGGTTTGGGCGATGTGGTAAAACAGGGTTGATTATGAATACACACGTTGTATATCCCAAAAGTACACACACAGAGACAGAAAAATAATATATACATATACATATAACGAAGGTCATTGAGAAGGAGGTGGAGGATTCGCAGAATCACCAAAGCTACTGGGCTCCTCATCTGATGGGGACACGTTTTCTGCGCCTCCTTCCACATCAGGAGGAGCGTCCGCAAACGATACAGAATCTCCTGGTTGATTTTCTTCGCGAAGAGCACTGAACGTCGACATGAGCCAATCTGGCATGGACGTGAGCCCTTTCACAAGCAGCGCAACCATCACAACGAAAAGGATAGCTACAGAGAAGACGATTGCGATAATTGCGCCTGCTCCCAGAGATGTTGAGGAAGAGAATTTTTGTGTGTTGCAGGAGTCCTCGGTCTCCAAATAATTTCCACCGTTATGGCAGCTGCACGTATAGCCTTCGATAAGATTGGTGCCGGACATGTCGTCGCCCAGGCAGTGAGTTTCACAATGACTGACCTCTCGACATTCGCTGATGAGAGCTTTGTGCCCGCCGTGTATTAAAGTAATGGCTCCTTCAGAGCCAGCAGGGCACTCGCAATCATAAAAGCCACTTTTCTTCTCGACGCAGGTTGTTGCTCCGAAAGGGTGCATAGCACACGCTTGCGAACCGTTATGTCCAATGTCGCAAAGGCTAAAGGTACGTTCTGGTTCACATTTTGCCGGCTTGCCATAGTCTCCTGAAAACGAGCTGCAGATAAACTGAAAAGCAGTAGTCGAGTTCAAGGAGCCTCGATATTGAACGCCATCCGCGACGAGAGTTGGGGTGTATACTACGTTTTGACGCCCTCTCTCCTCCTTGTTTTCCTCGAGCAACGGATACTGGAATATCCTAGTTCACTAGATATCAGAAACTCCCGAACTGTGTGGATAAACTCATAAGATAAATAAACCCTAAGCTAGATATACCCGGGACGGTCCCGGACGGTTTCGGAGTCTAGCCTACCTGTGACCACAGCGTGTGTCACAGCACGAATCTATAGATCCCAGAAAACAGTAACCAGCAGGGCCAGTGCCGGTGCAAAACTGAATCTGAACATTGCTAAGACTAGTCCGTAACGAGGCGCGGTCCCCATGGCCGCCACTCCCAGTCGCTTACCGCAAACAACTCATACCATAATCCCTAGTCGCACCCAAACGCGCCCGTGCGCACCACCTCTCCAAGCGGCCGTTTAGCCAATCATGGCCAAATCAGCAAGTGGAATAAAAGCGTGGATGGGGCCACGACCTACTGGAATATCCTAGTTCACTAGATATCAGAAACTCCCGAACTGTGTGGATAAACTCATAAGATAAATAAACCCTAAGCTAGATATACCCGGAACGGTCCCGGACGGTTTCGGAGTCTAGCCTACCTGTGACACAGCGTGTGTCACAGCACGAACCTATAGATCATCAGTCAGCAGTCCAGTGTTGGCCTAGGAGTCTGTCATAGGGGCCTGAACCGGGACTCCCGGCCAGGGCTGCCTATACATGGCTACTATCCAAATTCATGGTCCTCCCACAAGGACCAACGCGCGGTGACTATTATGAGTGCCACATGGATCTTTGAGGCGTATACGTGCTTTTGGCATCATATTTATGAGTCAATTGAATAATTTCCCCTACAGGATCGTCCACACGTGTGCTAGAGGGGCGTGCTTAAAGGGTGCTCTTTTGATATGTTTTTTATCGAAATCGTCGAAAAAAAGATGGTCCTCCCACAAGGACCATAGTGTAACCGTCCTAGCGGTTGCATGGTGCGCGGTGTTGGCCGCGCATGGTCGCACACCTTGAGTTTATGACCAAATATGAAAACTTAGTTGGATAGTCCACACTCTAGTCGCCATCTGAGCTCACGTTTACCGTGGCGGGTGATCACTCCCGAGTGAAATAAGGATTTATTTGTGATTTTTGCACTTCTAATTTTCACTTCGCGTCAAGCTAACGAGTGCACATCGCTCACATACTTGCCCATATGGCTTATGTTAAGCTTTCAAAAAATCATTTTATGGATATACTTCAAAAGTTTAAGCACCATACGCTCCTACTACACTGTGAATGCACTCTAGCGGGCATCGTGGATAATGGGTCATGTTTGCACCGATTATCCCATTCCGGCTAAAAAACCGACTAAAAAGGTGTACGGTTGTTAATAAGCATTAGAGATGGCCAATATATGCACTCCAACATGACGTATGACCCAAATATGTTGGGGACATGTGTATAAGATCGATATGATCGCATGGACGCAGGTGTAGCCCGCACATACTATTCCCAAAAAAATAATTGAAGATGTCGTATCTTTTTGTGCCTTTTTGATTTTTCAGAAAAAATGCAATCTGAAAAGTTGAGGGTGCTTGTCGCAAATGCGAACGCCATGGATATATTGGGTGGATCCAGGCCGGACCAAGCATCGAAGTAATTAATATATGTCCCATTGATACTAAAAATCATTGGGCGCGCCTTCTAGATCCGAACCAATGCCCAATTAAATTCTTGCAACATTGGTCCTTGTGGGAGGACCATAATCGATTATGGTCCTCCCACAAGGACCATGGGATAGTAGCCATACAGATTTCAGCAACGGATGATCGCCGTCTTCATCTCCTACACATTCGTGCACCGCATCCACGTCAAAGCCCAGTTCGGCGACAACGCGGTCGGAGCAGTTCACGTTGAAGTTCCCACTTTCCATGGTACACTGATACTTGAAGTTGTACCACCAGGAATGCACACCCAAGAAATACCATCGCTGTCCAATACAGTAATCACTCACTTTTAAGAAAACCCGACGTTAAGAAAGCAGCCAGCGTTTGGGGGGGGTGGGGGGGTACCCAACTCGATGAGTACGGCTGGCTGGCTTTTTCGGCTAAGAAAATTCCCGAAATAAGCAACCTTTGTGCTGGTGCCGCGTGCGATTTTTCCTGAAATTGTACGTTTTAAGCGTTTATCAATGAAAATTTAAGAAAATAGTCGGCTAACAATTGAAAGAAAATGGCTTACTATTCTTCGAGTTCTCTTATGACGCCGACGCCGGCGGGGGAAGGGGGGTACCCAACCTCGATGAGTACGGTTGGCTGGCCCAAAATCCCTGTTTTCTTACATATGGGCGATTACTGTACACTATGGACGCAGAGCGAATGCAGAGATATCAACATGACATTGCGGCCAGTATATCCAGGGTAGCCGGGGTGAAGGCTGCAATATTTCCCGCCGCTCAGACATCGCCCATTGCAGGCGTTTTCGTTGAATCCACTTGGGCAGTTATATATGAGATAAGGAGGGGTGAAAAGTATACGATTGTTATGCTCCAGCCAGTGTAAAGTTTCGGATGATAGCTGAGTCAAGTAGCGGTCGGCCACGTGGCACTGAGCTGTGTCGCATCCAAAGGAACCCGACCAAAACTGCACAACGACCGTTGTACCATAAGTTTTTTCACGCAAGCTTTGAAAGTCGATTTCAACAACGGGATGTTCCTCTCGAGCGTAATACGCAAGGACAGCTCCTTCTACGAACGATGCCAAGCCCACCGTTGTATCGTTAGCTTGAGGCTCGAAAGATAATCGTGCTTGTCACCGCTGTGAGATAAAGTTCGCGGTGGATCGCCACTCGTTATGAGATCGTCAACGATAAGGCAGGCGTCGACGTGTCCATCCTCTTGGGCCCTTAAGGCCATATCCACGACCGAGCAGTTGGCCGCTCTTCCATGCGTGAAGTACTAGTATCTTCGAGAGGCCTGCGGTAACGTTCTCGAAGGGGTCTTGCGAGTAGTCCTTGGCGGAGCAGCCTGAATAACCTGAGTGATAGCGAAGCGCTCCTGTCATTTGCTTACCGTAATCCGGCGCACCGAAGTTGGCAAGTGTGATTGCCACGGGCTTTATGAACTCGAGCGGGGCGACTCCACGTGTTACGGCTATGTAAACAAGCGCCGTAATATATTATCAATATACAAAATAAACACTGCAAAGTGGAACAGCGATGCAAGTGTACGGATGAGCGGGTTTGTGAGTGCAGTCTCTCTAAGAAGATCTGCTGAAGCACAACGCTTCCTCACTTTTGTACCTAACGTCTCCCATCATCTTAGATGGTACCGCCATTGGGTTGTGAACCCGAGACGTAGGTTGAACGACCAGCATGGTAATAACGACTAGTTCGTTCATGCTGCGCATGCGAGTTCCGCGCATGCTGAAAGCCAAGATGGTTCTTGTTTGTTTTCAAGATGTATTTTTGCTTTGCCATCTTCGAGTTCGACATACGAACTCTCGATGACAGGGATGCCTGATGATATGACATTATCATCTGGCGACATGTACAGTCATCGTCGACCGTACTGACGACTGTCATAAATATATGACGCGACTCGACCTGTACAGTCATGGTCGACCATACTGTCGACTGTCATAATAATATATGACGCGACCGACTGTCATAATAATATATGACATGACATGGTATGATATGTCTGAGAGGTATGACACGTATGACATGTATGACACATATGTCATCGGTCATGACCCTGACACCACGGATAAAGGCCGATTCCGCGGACTGGGCGAAAGTGTTGGTGGCCATGGCAAGCAAGCTTGTGATAACGTGGGCCGGGCTGAGAAGTGTGATCATTCTGAGGTTTTCAATCCGGGTGAGGGAATGGGTTGCGAGGAAGACAGATACGCTGTCCGGCTAAGCTCGCTAGGAGACAAACTGATCATCATATAACTTGTGTCTGGCCGAAGCTTTATGCTCTCGGAAACCCAGACAGTGAAACGATGACTGTACTACTGTACTGTACTACTGTACAGTACAGTGCTAGGATGTCACGGACACGAGACGGAAGCAGGGTCAGGCTAGGGGCTAGTCAGAGCCCATAATAACTAAGCCTAAACCCGAAGTCCAGCACACCACCCGTGGGTGTGACTACCTAGCAAGGCAGGTACAGGGTATACAGCCACGTGATAACAAACAAACACCTACGTGCAACTCGGTGGAAACCGATCACTTCTAGCTGGGTGCCGGGGTCTTGACCCGGTCATCCCACTACTGGGCTAAAGCTAATCAAGCTGCCAGGATGATTGACTAGAAAATCAGCCACTTTGAGGCTGGTCAGCAGAGCTGAGTTCAGCGGTTGGGATGTAAACACAGAGTAAACCCGAAGTGAATTGCAGACTGTCTTTTTGAAATTGAGCACCACCAGGCCCAAGTGGGCAAGGCGGTTCCACAGCAGAAAGTAAATCAACTGAAGAACCCATACAAGCAGATTCCCATGGCGGTTTGAACATTGAAGAAAGAGATAAAAGAACTCGATCGTCAGGCGGCCAATCACGGATGTCCAGAGAGCCAAGTGGCGGATCCGAAGCAAAAAGATCTCCAGTAGACCGATGGACGGTGACTCCGGGCTCAACCAGGCCCCTGTCACCACCGCCCACGGCAACCAGAGATGCCGTAGCACTGGCCAGCAGAGAACAACAGAGCATCGAGGACATTAACGCACACCGGAGAAAACTCGGCGGCGCCCGCGGACGGTACATCGAAGCTGCTAGTGGCGATGCCCCCCTGTCAGAGTCATGCTCAAGAGTGCCGAAGGAGCCAAAAGCCACTTGCTGCTCGCCGTCAGAGTCATTTTCAGAGCCCTGGTCGTTGTCAGAGACCTCAGAGCCAATGTCAGAAGCCTCAATCGTCATGCCAGCAAACAGCGGAGCCGGTGCAGAGTCGCCAAGCTGGAGCGATGGGACAGAACCAGGCAAGCCGAGAGAGCCAGGGACAGCCACTGGTGGGTCATGAGCCGTAGGCACACCACCAGCCACGAGTGCAGAGGGATCCCGAACCGCAGGCGGTGGCGGAATCGAACCCCGTGCACCCGAGTGGAACGTGGCTAGAGGAAAGTGAGCCACGCCGTCATCGTCAGCTGCCGCATCCTGAGCGGAAGCCGCCGCATCCTGAAAGTGCCGCAGAGACGTGGGCTCAGCCGTCACAAAAGAATGCGCCGACAGCTCGCACACCTCTGGGCGACCCTCCATCGTGCAGAGCGACTCGAAGGCATGTGCATCCCCAGCGTCATAGAACCGCTGGAAACGAACAGCCAAGCAGTCAGCCTCGTAGTCTTCAACCGCACTACAATAGTGGGCAGAGTGAAGACCGCCGTTGGGGCATTCAGCATGCCAGTGCTTCAAACCACTTTGTGCACACACCGCATTCTTGCAGCGGGGCACGAAGGCACCACTCTTCTTGTCAAACGAGACAGGAGGAGCGGTGCCAAGTGGCTTAACACCAGCACGATGATGCTTGGCAGCAGAGCGGGTAAGGTGCTTGCCCGCAGGCGGAGGCGCCTCCCGCTTCTGCCGCTTTAGGTCACGAATGTCCTGTTGCATGCGCTCCAGCTGCTTCTGCAGACTGGACAACGCCGCAGCCAGGTCAGACGCGCCATCGCCGAATGACAGAGCAGAAATAGGGGTGCCAGAGACTTTCAGGCCGTGGCGGAACTGCTCTCGCACACGAGCCTGAATAGTCAGAAGAGACACGCCCTGCCGCTGGTCAGCTCGAGCCAAGGAATTAGCCAAGTCACGGTACAGAGCCGCATTGCCGAGAGCCTTGAGAAACTGCCGCTTCACCGCGTCCTCTGGCAAGTTGTGGGAACGCTGAACGTCCCGCAACAGGCCATTGAACTCACGGATGCCACGGTCAGGATCTTCGCCGCTGGGGATGCGAACCGCCAGCAGCGACTCAAAAGAGTCAAAGGGTTCTGAGCGTTCCTGGAGCATGCGCACCACCTCAAGGGCAGCGCGCTTGCCATCTCCAGGGACGTCAGACCCAGAGGCCTCAAGCCAGTCACGAGCAGGCGAGCCAGGGCGAGCCAGAAACGTCAGAGCCGAGAGCAGCAACTCGTTGCCCTCATGCCTAGCCGCAACAGTCATGTCAGTTAGGTCAAAGAGGGGAGCAAGCGCCTGCGACTGCAGCAGAAACTGTGTCCGAAGCTCATGCATGATTTGCGAAAAAATGTCGACTGCGTCGGACTCCGTACCAGCGAAGCGGTCCGATTTCTCTCCGAGAATTTTCGTGGCAACGATTTTTGCAACCTTCCTGTCAAAATTGTCGCGAGCAAGCTGTTGACATTTGTCGAGGAGCTCCCTCGCAGCTGCGGTGGACGGAGCTGGCAGCTGCGGGGTGTGTGGCGTCGCAGCGTGCTGCGCACCCACATCATCAAAAATCGTCTCTAATCTATGGACGCGTGACCGCGTCATTCTATTTGCTGTGGTAACCATGATGGAGAGACAGGGGAGAAGGCTGAGCTAAACAGGGAGATGGTGTAAGAACGCTTACAGCGGCCAGATAGTTCGTAGAAGTCTCAGCCGTACAGATCAAGGTTCACAGGTCGTGAGCGGAACCATGAGAGCGGCCAAAATCAGTCACGTGTGGAACGACCTCGCCGGAGCCAGCGGCGCACGAAACAGATTAACCCTCGTTGCGACGATGCTGCCGCGAAATAAAAATAATCTGCCACTAACTGATCTCCTGCGCAGCGAAGGCGAGCACAATGCGTGCCGCCATCACTGCCAAGCTAAAAGTCCATGCGTAGGTCCATGAGTAATACACCACCGCCCAAGTGGGCGCTCAGCCCCTCCTACGTCCTACTTAGCCGAACATGGCAACAGCAAGGCGCTGTGCCATCATCAGAATCACCGGAAAGCCGGTGCGGCCTATAACCTGCGAGGAAGACAGATACGCTGTCCGGCTAAGCTCGCTAGGAGACAAACTGATCATCATATAACTTGTGTCTGGCCGAAGCTTTATGCTCTCGGAAACCCAGACAGTGAAACGATGACTGTACTACTGTACTGTACTACTGTACAGTACAGTGCTAGGATGTCACGGACACGAGACGGAAGCAGGGTCAGGCTAGGGGCTAGTCAGAGCCCATAATAACTAAGCCTAAACCCGAAGTCCAGCATGGGTGCTCGGTTCGGCCCTTCGGAACTTGATGCGTCGCAGTTAGAGTTAGCAACCGAGGATGACAAGCTGGATCGCTCCTTATTACTCTTTCTCTTATTACTCTTTATTGATACAAACCCTGCTGTTTATAAGATCGAACCCGGGCAAATTACTTACTTACTTAAATACCTAATCAGAGCTCGAATCCCAACGGGCGACACAAACGAAATTTCGATCTGACGACGTCCAAACGATGACGATGACATCGCCACGCAGTGTTTCTGGTAGGGCCAGATCCGCCAGAAATTTCTGGCGGCACGGGGTGGAATTTCTGGCGGATCTGGCCGGAGGCCACACTGGTACTTCCTCACACATACAGGTGTCACCGCGAAGATTTCTCATTCTGGCGGATTCTGGATCGGAATTTGTGCTGTCTATCGTATGATGATCACGAGCATTTCCTATCTCAAGAGGGAAAGAGTCACACGACAGTCAGAAAGAACTACAAGACAATCCTGAGTTCCGTAGAGCTCTCTAAACCTCTGGTCTACTGTGCTAAGTTGGTACTTTGGACACACGACGACAAGGCCGAGAGGGCTCGGACTGCCGTGCTTGGGCCTCGTCTTTTTGCTGAGGGAAGACCTTCACTGACAATCCACCACAGGCGCCACCTTTTGTGTCTGCTGCAGTTTTTCGTTTGCGATTTAGGCTCGACTCGTCAGGATCACTGGAGAGAACCTCGTGTGCAGGAGATCGAATAGCTGGGCCTACACATCGAAATTCTCAGCAAGCTGCACGGCAAGCATGTCAGACCAAGCCGCAAAGACCGCCAAGCAAGAGTCTTCTGAACACCTGAAAGAGTTAGTGGGTGTCGTAAGCACGGGGAGGAAAGTTGTGATGATGTGTTCGAAACTCGACCTCTCGCGTGCATCATCCACTGTGAAAGTGGTCCACTTTATAAGGCACGGCCAAGGCTATCATAACCTACTCGCTGACCTCATGCGGAAGGGCGGTGCCCAATTCGGATGTGTTGGGGGAAAAGACGAAAGTATAAGCCCATACAAAATGCCAGAGGTTGTCGATCCTCCATTGACCGAGCTCGGACGGCAACAGGCCGCAGGTCTTCAAAACCGTGCCGTAGACCTGTCGCCATCTTTAATCGTCGTTTCTCCTCTGTCGCGGGCAACTAAAACTGCCCTCATTGCTTTTGAGCACGTTGTTGGCGAGGTGCCGATAATCGCCCACGAAGATACCCGTGAAAAGGTCTTTCATCAACACACTGATTTGCTCGCTTGTTTGTTTTTCTGGTGTGAACCGATCATCTGTTGACAGTGGAAGTTGCTTTGTTCTTTTGTCCTTTATGTTCGCACTATCTGTGGTACCGTCAGGTATTGAGCAGATAGATAACAACGATGTGTTTGCGTGGGTTTCCCTCCCGCACTTTTTATATGGGAAGCTGGCTCGACGCTACATTTTTTAACAGACACTGAACAATGTTCCTCAAGTGTGCATCAGATAGGAGTCCACACGTGTGACATGCGACATTCTGTCCGAGAAGCGAAAGTCGAATATCCGACGGTAGACTACTCTCTGCTTCAATCTGATGTCGATGACCTCTGGAGTGCTGACAAACGAGAGTCGTCTCAAGGAGTATCTGATCGAGCATACTCGTTCATGGAATGGTTACGAACTCGGCCAGAAGAAGAGGTGTGGCAATTCGCATGAGCAAACAGCCCCTGCCATATAGCCCTCAAGGCCAGATCCGAATCCTTCTCGTGTGTTAGCCTATTTCTCAAGCCATGTTGCTCATAAATTGATGTGCAAAATGCCCGCGCGAGATTACGTAAGTCTTCCATCTATTCTGTTCGTTTCATTCTAGGCTATTTCCGCTGAAAGGTGACCAAAACCTCGTTGATTTTGGTAGGTTGTGGTGGCATCGCACTCCGGTTGGCTGCTGACCTTATTCAACACGGTGTTGACCTGCGACTGCGAGGTAGTCTCTCCATCCTCGCCTTAAGTATGTCGTAAAGATTCTTATGTGTTTTCCCATGGCATACCAGGTCACATCTTACCCAGAGATTCGTTTGCTCACCAGGACTTGAAAACGTGGTTCGCGACTGGAGAGATGCGCTCAGTTTTGATTTCCTACAGTGACATCAGTGAATAAGGTCAGAAACGGAAGCAACGTGACACTTTCATCTTGTCCCTTTTAATTAGGCTCCTTTATTTGTGCGTGGGAGCTACATACGAGAATGCCTTTGGTTGCTGATTTGCGCAGATGTGTTCTAAAACGATGTTTGCAACTCAGTCGGTACGACACTTTTTGGACACACCATTTTGCTCAGGAAGCTTTCCTTAGAGGACGAATATAGGGCCGTATAAAACTTAGTACCTTGCATCGTTGTCCCAGGCATGCTATCCATAAGAAGGATGCGTGTGACAATCGGATTGATCGGCAAGGGCAGCAGAATCGATTGTGTGCGCTGCGAACATTTATATGCACGTATATATGTTACTATTATCTTCTCCCTACAAGCCCTCCACCCCCACACACACACACGTCCCCGCTATACACCCCCCTACTTCCCTCCTACTCCCGCCCCTTACAGCATATTATCCTATCTCGACACGAACGAGCCGTGGCAGCAGTCTAACGGTCTTATAGGACGTTGAAATCAAAAAAATGGCCTGCAAATCAGATTAGATCGGGGGAAAGCCTAAAGCCCCTCCCACCCCACCTTTTCGGGGCCGAAGGCCAAAGCCCCCCACTTTGTCGGCACCAAAGCCCAAAGCCCCCCTTAAACCATTTACAGGCCAAACCGTTTCAAAATCAATGTATTATTATTCGTATGGCGATCGCGTGACATTCCTTTTCAAGTAGTTTCGTGACGGCGGCCCGCCTGCCTGTTTTCTGTGCACTTTGAAGGTGATGACCGATCGAACGTGATTTTGATTTGATTTTTTGAAAGCGCTGGCTTTCATTTATCGTTAGCATTTTCTTTTATCTAAAAAGTCTCTCTTTCACCTCAACCTGACACCATTGACCACGGCCGACGCATCCGACCGATCCCTTTCGTGTATCTCAGACAATGCTCCGGCCATCAACCGAAGAACCGATTCCAGAATCAGAATCAGAATCAGAATCGTGTTGCTGTGAATCCGAACGGCAAGCGAGACGCCGAGACCGTGACACCCCGACCGATTCATGCATGGACCAAGGGTAGGGATTAGTTTCATTTTCCCAACCGGTTCGATTATTTCCACTTTGAAACCGGTTTGGTTATCATAATTATTCTCCCTTAACACAGGTGAAATTTTTAGTTGCGGAAGTGATTATGACAATCAATCATAATTGTGTATCCAAAATTGAAACCTATTTGATTGGTGTAAACACTATTAACCCGATTAATCATGATTGTCCCAACAATCTATTCCGAGCGAGCCTTGGCATGGACCTGGACCCCGTCGAAGTTTCCAACGACATTCTCGACTCATTGAAGCGCTCCCGCCAAACCGGGACTGACTTGCTCGACAGTGAAGGAGTGTTCAACAGGGTATGGTATCGGTTGCGAGCGGCCTCATCGATCGATTTTGATCGGTCATATAGTATTATCGGAGTCGATTCCGATAAGCTCAAGCCCTTATCAATTGATTTTGGTTTTTCTAGGAACTAATCGATTGATTACTATATATTAAAGGCTTCGTTATCGATTGATTCTAATATGCATTTCTTGCACGTCAATCAATATTGATAATATGCTGGAAATGACACCCTGACTGCTCTGACCATTCAGACTGTCATATCATCCTATAGTAGGGTGCATGACTGTCATCAGTCCCGGAACCCTAGACCCCGAACATATAACGGGAAGGAGGTTATCTTATAGAGAGACTTATTCTGATATATTTTACACGAGTATCTCAGTTTGTCAGTCAGGCTGATATATTCAGCAGGTTTGGACCCACTATCGCTTATTTGTCTCTTCGATCGCCGCAGATGATTGGCTAAACGCCGACGCTTGAAATGGGGTGCGGGACCCGCGTTGAGGGGCTGTACGTACGGGCGGCGTGGCTCGGTATCGGTACAGCGGTTGATTGGGCACGTTACGGGATCTGACGTCTAGTTTTAATTTTTTTCGGCGCAGTATCGTTGGGTGGTTTAGTCTTTTGGTCGCTAGCAACACCATCGACTTCGTACACGCCATTAAATCCCACGCGACCACCCGTGAATTCAACTATTCCCGTATACAGCTGGCCATCGACGACCCGCCTTTGCCCGCTAGCGGTCGCCCCACCGTGCGGTCTCAATTCGCACTTCCCCTCCCTCCAGCCCGATAGTCGTTATCATGCGCACATCGGCACGATCACACGTTGCGGCTCGACGCCGCTCACTAGCCACCATATTCGACGATGCAGCAGCACGACATACTACGACCCCAGCGACGCCGCACGCCATAGCTGCGCCGGCAGCTAATTCCGCTGCTGCTACCTTTCTCGCTAGCCGCAAGACCCTTGCGAAGGAGCAGTTCGACGAGAGAGCGGCCAAACTCGTCATCAAGAAGTTGTACGCGGACAAGCTACAGCGATTTTCTGGATTGGAGAAGAACGTGGGCACGCTCTTTGCCAAGCTGGTGATATCGTTACGGGACGCCTTCGTCACTGAGGAGGCCGCATTTGCATCATTGTTTGATCTGGAGGACGCCACGCTGCCTGTTCGCGCTGAGGCGAACAAGCTGCTGAGTGTACTCCGCCCTCGATCGAGCTGATTATCGACCCCGTTTCACCCGCTGCCGACTGGATGGAAAACTCCGCCAAGTCACACCCTTTCGACGGCAAGCAGGTTCTGCTCGAGATCGCCCGCATGATGCTGGACACTGGGGGATCTTTCCAGGATACCTCAGACCTTCTGGTCATCAAAATTGTCGAACGTACGGAACCTCTGGCCACTATCGCTGCCTTCAACTCCGCCTCACGGTCAGCGAGAAGGAAGTCAACCCTGAACGACGAGGAAGTGAAGTCCATGTTCATCAAGACCCTCGACCCCGTCGTCTACGCGCCCGTTGTCAATCGGCTTTTGCTGCACGACCAGCGGGCGGCTGAGTCCCTTGCCACTATACAACAGTGGACTCGGGAATGTTTTGCTCATGAAAGTGCATCATAAAGTTTTGATATGCAACTTTGACTACTATCATCATATAGACTTCTACTTTCAGAGATTATTGTTGTTTAATAACAAATAGCTTCGACACACTCGTGCCACTTTAATCCTTCCGGAATAAAAGTTTGGCAACAATCTGTACACACGTTGCATCCGCCATTGATTGGGATCGCAGTCAAGAGAGCGCGATGCGGACCAACAATCGAAGCATGGCTTCCGCCTATAGTATCCATGGATGACAGCAAGCATCGCAACTTGTGCAGTTTGTACCCATATTTCCACAAGAGGGTATCGATTTTTGTGGTGAACACTTTTCAGCAGCACATGTTGCACAATCTTCACCTTGGCCGATGTAGTCCTTACAACATTCGTCACACACGGTGCACCCAACCGTCGTATTGCAAACTGCCGAAGAGGGAGGCGGTGGTAATGGCAGGGGCGGTGGCGAAGGTGGTGGTGGGAAAGGTGGGGGCGGAGAATCCTTTTCGAAAATTGAAAAAGTGCGCTCTGGGGAGAAGTGTTCGGGATCACCCTCTGGTTTACCAGGTCTTGAGTTGTAACTGAATCCACCAGGTACATTAGACAGTTTTCCAGGGACATATAAAACGCACCTCGTCAGATCTCATATTGACTAGCATCTTGATTGCCACTCGAAAGCAAAACATTCTCCAACTGAGTAACAGGCGGTGAAACAAAAATCCATACTCATACTCCCACGACCAGCGGTATCCTTTTCGTAGTAAGGTGGGTCGTTCCCGTCTGAATCTTTACAAGCGCCTGTACCAAGAAAAGTATAACCCGCACAATGTCGAATACTGAATTTCATCAACATGCAGTCTCGAATAGATTGCACGGATTTGTGCGTCCCAAGTTCTCATTTCAATATCTGCGAAACAAGAATTCGAAATCTCAATGGCTATACTAGGTATACACCGATCATTCACAACATACGGTTGTCAATAAACAGTATTTCCTAAGAATCAAGCGATAGCGGAACTAGAGACAGTGCCGTATTGGTATACGCGTATAGCTTGTACTACGTAAGACGGCACTTTTATCGTTCGATACCGCCGGGGATACTGTGCTGAAACTAGGATATTATAAGGTGCCCGAACGTTGTGTCATGCGTTGGTTGATGACATGCGAAGGACTGTGCGGTTGTTCATTTCACAGGAGATGGCGCGAGTCGTGTTTATGTTCACTGTGATACCATTTCTGATACCATTTTGTAGGAGGCAGTACCAAACCTTCTACTTGATAGTGACTGTGAAACTACTAGTGGATCATATATAGTGCAGGGTTCTATATTATGCACTATATAAGACTAATCAAGCTATGTCGATTCTTAGGAACTATGTCCAGACTCATCGCATATATTTGCAGTAAGAATTAGGTATTATATTGACTTTTGCCATGCGGCTGTTTTTACTCCGAGAAATCTCAACTGTTTCTTTGGCCTTGGCCATTACTTATTCACTCAGCTCTCTGAGGTAATCCTAGTCAGCATGGCCAAGTCTCATCAACCTATCATATGCTTGTACTACATTATCATGCAGTATGATGTGCCAGTATTCTACATGACACATTATTACACAGTACAGTAGTACTGTGTACTCCCATATAAGGGGGGTCTCTTCCTCAACAGGGGTCTCGGGCGCTAATGTTGTAAGGCGCGTATGACACTACTGTCATGTATGACATTGCTGGGTCATCCGCGCATGACACCGTGTGTTGTAGTCCTAGTACAATACGGACGGACGGACGGACGGACCAAACATTCTTAACATTCTAAGATTTCGCAAATTAGGGCTCCCATACTTAAGCCCATACTTAAGGAGTGTAACGCGTCGGTCCGCGTCGACGCCTGCGTTTTCACATACTTAAGAAAATTTAAATTTTTTCTTCATACTTAAGGAATATACACCGACTGCCCCTTCTCCCCCTAATCAGGGACTCAGGGGGTATAACCCAGTCGCACGTGAGTTTCAAACGTGCATCAGAGAGACGAACCCAACGACCGAGCTTGACAATCGTATACGATTGTCACACGTGAGAGAGAGCCGAACCTAGCGCCGAGATCGTGTATCCTATTGCATGTCGTATAACCCTACCTGGATATTCGCGAAGAGTTTGTCACTCATCCATATTCGAGTATGATTAACCGTACGGGTCCGAACCAGTTTTGAAATCTAACGTAGAGCAAAATGACAGATGTAAAAAATCTGAAATCAAGCATTCCAAAAACTGATATCTGAAATCTAACATAGAGCAAGATTAGCACAAAAAAAAATCTAGAAAATTAGCAAAATTTTAAAAATGGAATCCCCCTCCCCACTCAAGCGGACACTCGGAATCCCA
>LGRX02006256.1:0-24639 GCA_001247695.2 Cymbomonas tetramitiformis
CTGCGGACCTATTGCATACGTATTGAACATGAAAATTCAATATGCTGTATATATATTGCGGACATATTGCATATGTATTGAAACGGAACATTCAGTATGGATTGCATGCGGTGGATCACAATGCTGGTGCAGCATACCAGGCGGTGGATGGGACGCAGCGCTTGCATTCTGTAAGGGGGGGCGAGGGCGAGGGGAAGTTGATGGTACGTGAGCGTACATGCTATTGTGTGAATTGTTATGCGGAGTGTGTGCGCTCCATTCCGGACTCGGAGGGATGCTTGGAGACGTCCCACGTGGATGCGTGGAGAGATGTGGAGTTGCGGCCGGCTACGGGCGCGGCCGCCGTGAGGATTCGCGGCATGGTGGAGGAGTATGCGGCGGGTGTGAGTGTAGCCGTGCGGCGTGGTAGCATCATGGCGGTGAAGAAGGATCCTACGGACGCATCACATGCCTACTACTTGGTGAAGGCGCTGTCTGGTGTCACGGAGGTCGGCGGGAGGATCCGCCGTGATGACTATAGACAGACATTTGCTCCTGGAGACTCGGTGATTTCGGGGAGATACTTTGAGTGGACGGATCCAAACGTGCGAGATACATACACCTTAGATACTAGCAAGAAGTGCTTGATTCCGTGTGAAGCCGTACTAGCATGTGATGTTCGCCTAGTTAAGAGGGGGGATGTGCACATGCTACCCCTGAGGGAGCATCAGCGGTTGTTGGCACTTCTGTGAGATTCTAGTGTTATGTAGATGTATATATTGTATATATTGTAGATACGGCCATGTTGCGGTGTATATTGTTATGACTTGTACATACTTCGAATAACTTCTCCGTATCACGTGCTACATCTCACGCACCCGCAATATATGCAATTTCTGCTTTGCAGCCCTTTTTACAGACGAAATTAGCTCCCCAACACCCCGTGAATATGACCCGATGTGAAATTTCGCTTCTCATTGCCTAGGTATGACCTCTAAATACTTCTCACAACTTCTAATAACTTCACCGTATCACGTGCAACATCTCACGCGCCCACGAGACATGCATTTTCTGTTGTTGCGGTCAGTTTACAGACGAAATTAGCCCCCCAACGCCCCGTGAATGTGACCCGATGTGAAATATCACTTCTCGATGCCTAGTAATAACTTCTAGATACTTCTCACAACTTCTAATAACTTCACCGTATCATTTGCATATCTCACGCGCCCACGAGACATGCATTTTCTGTTTTGCAGTCAGTTTACAGACGAAATTAGCTCCCCAACGCCCCGCGAATGTGACCCGATGTGAAATATCACTTCTCGATGCCTAGTAATAACTTGTAGATACTTCTCATAAATTCTAATAACTTCACCGTATCATTTGCATATCTCACGCGCCCACGAGACATGCATTTTCTGTTTTGCAGTCAGTTTACAGACGAAATTAGCTCCCCAACGCCCCGCGAATGTGACCCGATGTGAAATATCACTTCTCGATGCCTAGTAATAACTTGTAGATACTTCTCATAACTTCTAATAACTTCACCGTATCATTTGCATATCTCACGCGCCCACGAGACATGCATATCCTGCTCCGCGGCCCATCTGCGACTTGTATAGCAGCCCTGTGGCCACAATAATTATCGAAAATGCAAAATATTGCATTCGGGTGATTTCTTATAACTTCTAACATGTTCTTGAAACTTCTTGCGACTTCTTAATGCCATTTTCATTGATTATGCAATTTATAGTGCAAGCCCGTCCACCTAGCCGTGCTACATGCCCGGGGTAAAACCCCGCCCGTTGACCTTGTCCGTGAGGACCTTTAGCTGCCGCTTCACGTCGAGGATGATGGCCGTGAGGTCGGACAGCTGCGAGGCGTCGCCGTCAGTGGCCACGCCTGCCGCGGACAAGGTGAACGAGGCAGTGTGCGTACCGGCTGCCACGTGTCGGGCGTAGCACTCGAGGACCCATTGCTGAATGGTGAGGAGGTCCACGGCCGCCCGCTGCTGGTGATGTGTGAAGAGTCGTGACACCACCGGCGCGTAGAATCCCGGGTCCAGCGCCGCGAGGAACAGCTCCTTCACCTCGTCATCGTCGAGAGTGTTGCGCCTCTTGGCGGACCGTAAGGCCGCGTTGAAGTCCGTGATGGACTCGGACGGGTCGGTGTGGGCCTTAAAGCGGACGCCAAGGAGGTCCGATGTCCCCTGGAAGGGTGCACCGGAGTCCAGCAGACGCCGTGCGAGCTCCAGCAGGGCTCGCTTGCCGTCCAGAGGGTGCAAGGCCGCAGACGCCTCGAGCCAGTCACCCGCTGGAGAGGCGGGAGACACAATGAGCTCGAGAGTTGAGAAGAGTAGCTTGTTGGCCTCGGGCCGCACGGCCAACGTGGGGTCCTCCAAGTCGAACATAGGGGCAAACAGCGCGTCCTCGGCCTCGAATGCCTCCTGGATAGCAGGCACCAGCTTGGAGAGTAGCACCTGAGCGTTCGACTCCGTACCCGTAAATCGGTCATGCTTGTCGGGAAAGCATTTCCGGATGACGTGCTTCGCCACGCTCTCGTCGAAGCGCTCACGCGTGAGCGAGCGAACACCCGCCAAGAATATGGCTTGGGCGGAGTTCGCAGCTGGAACACCAGCAGGCGCCGGCGTAGCCGGCGTGACGGAATTACGTGCAGCAGCGGAGTCGAAAATCGTAGCTAAAGAGCGTCGGCGAGACGCCATACTTGAGGTCAATCTAGTCGCAACCATGGTGAAAGAGACTGTAGAGACGAAGTGAGGGTAAATGGGACGAGGTGCGGAAGGAGCGGCGGCCAAAAGTCGTAATGCGGTTGTCGAGGAAAACAAGGGAAAGCCGTGGCGTAAAAATCTCCCCACGTGCATGTGGATGCAGAGTGACGCGGCCAAGGAAAGTGGTGTCGGATCCGACCAAAATTTCCAACGTCAACCAACGCGAAGCGAGGAAAATGAAGTCCGCCTCGTGCACAAGCTTCCCGCAAATCCAATCAACCAGGCATCAGCTAGGCCATACCGCTCCGCCGCGCCTCTAGTGGAGCCCCTCACTCCATCTCAAGCGTCGCTGTTTAGCCAGACATGGCTAAAATTCGCAGTGTCTAAATAAAGAGTGCGTGGGGCCAAACCTGTTGGATATACCCCTAGGACTCGGGATATATACACTCAGTGATAGGTTTTCTCAGAATGTATTAAAGCTGACAAGTTAACCCGATATAACGGGCATAAACAGTTAGGGTTCGGGTTCGGGTGACAGTCATACACACTGCTATAGGAAGAGTCACAAAGCAAGCGGTGTGACTGTTCCAGCAGAAATCGAGCATTCTTTGACTTCATCGATCAGTTCTTGGTCATTTTCATGGATGACACCATAGTGTACAGTCCAGATTTTGACAGCCACGTGAAGCATGTTCGACAGTTCTTACAGCGCTGCAGAGATCATCAGTTCTACATCAGGCCTTCTAAGGTTGAGTTGTTCGTCAGATCCATCGATTTTATCGGACACCATATCTCTGAGGCAGGCCTATCCATCATCGAAGACAGAATCCGTGCAGTCATGGCTATCCAGCCTCCAGTGCCATATGGTCCAACCGTTGGTAAACAGCCTCTACGCCGTATGGCTAAAGATGGCAAGTCATCTCTTCGGTCATTCTTGGGCATGGTCGCCCAGTTTAGGAGATTTATACCAAAGTTCTCCAAGATTGCCGAGCCGCTCAATCGTCTCCTTAAGGACAATGCAGAGTTTGTCTGGGAATCTGAGCAGCAGCAGGCATTTGATAATCTCAAAAGTGCCATCTGCCATGCTCCAGTACTACAACTTCCAGATCAGAAACTGCCATTTATTATGGAGGTCGATGGATCAGGCACACACGTTGGTCAATCAAGTAGTATTGCAGGATCAAGGAAAAGGTATGAAGCCATGTGGCTATCACAGCGTCACTTTTTCTGATACACAGAGACGCTGGCCGATTCCTGAGATCGAGCTATTTGCCATTGTGGAGGGCTTCCGATTCTTTCGCCACATCTTGCTGGGAGCTCCTAAGACTATTGTTCGCTCAGATCATCAGCCACTGGTTTATTTCCAGTCCAAATCCACACTAAGCCCCAAACAGGCGAGGTGGTTGGATGAGCTCTCCGAGTACAACTTTCGAATAGAGCACATTTCTGGCGAGAAGAATAAGGTTGCAGCTGCACTTACCCGTATTTCTACACTCTTTGAACTCACTGATTGTCTGCAACATATAGACGTCGGCGAGGTTCCAGTCATTGACATTCCGTCTACAGATTCTACATTCATTGCTCTTATATCTGCATCATCAGCTCATCAGCTTCACGACATTATTATATCTCAGTATGATCGTGACACATTTGCACAGACTATATTATCTAAGCTGGCATCATCGACATCATCACAGTCAGTCAGCAATTTCGAGCTCATTCAGGGATTGATCTATCGCAAGACCATTTTTGGCAGACAGCTTTACATTCCACCTACTGCCAAAGTTCCTACAGATGACGGTGAGATCACACAGCTTCGCCACATTCTACTTCATGAGTGCTACTCAGCCAGTATTTCTGGTCATGTAGGTAAAAATCGCATGCTTCATTTATTGCGTAGCCGATATTATTGGCCAGGAATGACGAAGGCAGCCATTCAGTACCTTCGGGAGTGCCCCGTGTGTCAACGCCAGAAAACGAGGAGACACAAACCTTATGGTCAGTCACATATACGATATTGTGTGCCTAAGACAAAATGACTTGATGTATCTCTTGACTGGATTACTGACCTGCCTATCACCACTAATGGGCACGACAGTATATTTGTGGTAATGTGTCAATTCTCGCATCGCTGTCATCTCATTCCCTTCAACATGACCTGGACTGCTCAGCATACTGCTTCAATATATATGCAGCATATCTTGAAGCTCCATGGTCCTCCGAGGAACATCATCTCAGATCGAGACCCCAGATTTACTTCTTCATTCTGGCAAACACTGTGGAAATCTACTGGTACGAGATTGTCTATGGCGTCTTCACACCATCCACAGTCGAATGCAAGCAATGAGAGGAGCCATGCCTTCATTGAGGACATCCTCAGGTATTTTTCATTTTGTTTGATGCATGATTCACCATCCTCTGGTTTATAAACTGATTAGATAGGATTTTTCTCCTCAGGTGTTGTTGCAACGATACTTCAGCCAATTCGTGGGAGGACAAGTTGCCTAAGTGGAGTTTGCAATTAACAACACGGTTTCTGCTACGACTGGTTACACACCATTTTATCTCGACTCGATGGCGCATCCACTTTCGCCTCATGATCTGGCAATCACTATCCCGCCAGAAGCTCCTGTTCCAATACAGAATGCTATTCGAGATCATTTTGACCAGTACTCGGCTGTACATGCCAACGCGGTAGATAACATTTCCCGAGCAGCAGAGATCAACCGAGCCAGATTCAATAAGACTCACATGCCCCGACAATTTGCAGTAGGGCAGAAAGTTCTTCTACGGGCTGAGTTTATTCAATGGACTGGTTTGACAGAGGCAGGCAGACACTTTAAGCAGCCATATATTGGGCCGTTTATCATATCTAAAGTGCTCAGCCATGGACGTGCTTATGATAAGTTAGATTTCGGGGATCTCGACATTCGTATCCATCCGGTTCAGCCTGTATCTAGAATAGAGCTGTACAATGACTCAATCCAAGCACCTTTGCCTCTGCCACAGATGATCACCGAAGAAGGGCAACCACCGTTTGAGATATCACACATACTCTCAGATAAGATCACTAGAGGTCAAGGTACCGTATCGGTTCCCAAAACGCGTATCGATAGCTTTCGATATAATGAAGTTTGTTGTCGACAGATACCGATAACACTGCAAAACTTGTCGACAGATATGAATAACACCATTATTATTGTTGTCGACAGATACCGATAACTACACGAAAGTTGTCGACAGATACCGACAAGAAACGAAAACTTGTCGACAGATATTGATATTCCGATTTTTCCCGATATATCGATATATCGGGGATATCGACAGCAAGTGATAAATTTGTCCAAATATGACCCTTACGCCGTTAATGTCGTACGGGTTAATCTGTGTTCGCTTGACTGGGCCTGATCCTTGTGCGACCAGAAGAACCGTGCTTGTAGAGCCCCTGTAGGATTTCCGAGCACGACCCATCAGTCTTGAAGAACAAACACGTTCTGAGAGGACGCGTCTTCGCTTCAAGCATGAACTGAACAGCATGTGAGTATCAAATGGCTATTCGATAAGCCGATACTGTTAGTTCGCCCAATGTTCTCGGGTTCACAACCCAATGATGGTAACGCTTATGAAGCGTGAGGACATTGAGGTATATGAGAGAGCATTGAGCTCAAGCAGTGGATTCTGGATATCAGACTGCACTCATACCCATCAATACTTGTTGCGAGCTGCTACTGTTCAATAGCAGCCGCATAGTTTGAAAGGTTGAATATACAACCTTGACAGTAGATCAGGAATGGTCTACCGAATTGAGTGCATTCATCTCTGCTTCACTAAGATCCATATATGAAAAATCTAGCTGCTGATGGGTGACCGATTTATGAAACGACCGATATCGTGAATGCTTGCAGACACGCTTGCGGATGCGCCTGCGCCTGCGGATGTGCCTGCACCTGAAGCGTCGTTTTGTGCGGATCTCGGTTCAAAAGCCACTTGCTTCAGATCTTCACGGGAATTATTTGGGTATGTATCTGGTATTATGCGCCTGCGCCTGCGGATGCGCCTGCGGATGCGCCTGCACCTGAAGCGTCGTTGCGCTGATATTTGCGATGATCGATGATGCATAAACGCAGTGGCAATTCATGCAGCCATTTATTCTGAGTATATGCATTGTGTGGACGCGCATGCATGCTACAATTATAAAAACACGCAAGTGGCACAACGTGCTTCCTTTTAATAGACATTTATATTTGCAGACGGCGTGCTCACATGTCGCGATGAGATCTAGCGGGCTCCTTTCTACATCGTCTGCATGTCAAACACGCATGGTGCAATTATGAAATATATCTGCCCACAACTCGCTTCCTGTATCGCAACTGTCGAGCCTGCGTGTCGGTTGGGATGCATCCAACGGGATATCTGCCAAGACGCCATGCGAATGGAGACGATTAATGGAGAACCTGAAATATGTCTGTGATATATATTCAGGTTGGACTCCAAAAAAACAGTCGGGCACTCGCAGATACACACGAAGACTATGATGAGATAATAAAATAACTTAGGTGTTTTATTATCGAGGAGAACTGCACGATGGTGACTGCTGACGTGGCACCTCAGGGCGAGGGGTGACATAAGATGATCCAATATCCCCCCAGTGTGGGGGTGAAATTGGTATCCCCATGACACCACCTCATCCCGAAGGTGTGAGGTGCCACAACAGCATCCCAAACCACAAGCACAGCAAACCCTAATCGAACACACCTACATGATTCAAGGGGTCTTTTGCAACCCAGCTAGTACGGCTCCGCCTGCGCTAATCCAGTAATGCGTGCCCATGCGTGTGCCGCGGGGATCAACTACTCCCGCGGGGTAGGCTGCTAATTTTCACGAGCAGGCTGCAAGTGGCGGCGGTGTCCTTGATGACAAAAGAGGTCAAGCACCACTCAAAAGGAGAAACGGTGATCCAATTGTCTATTCTACTAATTTTAGGGCAGGTTAACAATACCTAAGAGCGATATTCGAGCACCCTAATATCCTTAATAATTCGAGATATCGCATACAACCCATGCTTGGCAATGTTCATTGTAGTTAGTTTTGTGTGTGGAAACTGTAATTTCTGCTACTTGGATGGGTACACCGGGCTGAAATGGCGTTCAAAGTTAGGGCGGGTTGGCCCAAAAATTACGGCGGGTAACTTCGTTTATTGTTGCTCCGCGTAGGCTACGTGGTGGTCCCAAGTGGCTACTATCCAAATTCATGGTCCTCCCACAAGGACCAACGCGCGATGACTATTATGAGGGCCACATGGATCTTTGAGGCGTATACGTGCTTTTGGCATCATATTTATGAGTCAATTGAATAATTTCCCCTACAGGATCGTCCACGCGTGTGCTAGAGGGGCGTGCTTAAAGGTTGCGCTTTTGATATGGTTTTTATCGAAATCGTCGAAAAAAGGATGGTCCTGCCACAAGGACCATAGTCTTTAAGCGTCCTAGCGGTTGCATGGTGCGCGGTGTTGGCCGCTCATGGTCGCACACCTTGAGTTTATGACCAAATATGAAAACTTAGTTGGATAGTCCACACTCTAGTCGCCATCTGAGCTCTCGTTTACCGTGGCGGGTGATCAATCCCGAGTGAAATAAGGATTTTGTGATTTTTGCACTTCTAATTTTCACTTCGCGTCAAGCTAACGAGTGCACATCGCTCACATACTTGCCCATATGGCGTATGTTAAGCTTTCAAAAAATCATTTTATGGATATACTTCAAAAGTTTAAGCACCATACGCTCCTACCACACTGTGAATGCACTCTAGCGGGCATCGTGGATAATGGGTCATGTTTGCATCGATTATCCCATTCCGGCTAAAAAATCGGCTAAAAAGGTGTACGGCTGTTAATAAGCATTAGAGATGGCCAATATATGCACTCCAACATGACGTATGACCCAAATATGATGGGGACATGTGTATAAGATCGATATGATCGCATGGACGCAGGTGTAGCCTGCACATACTATTCCCAACAAATTATTGAAGATATCGTATCTTTTTGTGCCTTTTTGAATTTTCAAAAAATGCAATCTGAAAAAGTTGAGGGTGCTTGTCGCAAATGCGAACGCCATGGATATCTTGGGTGGATCCAGGCCGGACCAAGCATCGAAGTAATTAATATATGTCCCATTGATACTAAAAATCATTGGGCGCGCCTTCTAGATCCGAACCAATGCCCAATTAAATTCTTGCAACATTGGTCCTTTTGGGAGGACCATAATCGAGTATGGTCCTCCCACAAGGACCATGGGATAGTAGCCACAAGGCACTAAGTGACAATATTTCAAGGAAGTTTTTATGTGTTGTGACCTTAAGTTTCGATGTAGAGCACTTCCCTATCGGTATAGACCAATCCTCAGCCCAAAGTGTCTGGAGCTCTGCCAACTTTTTATGGGTAATTTTGAGGGTTGATAAACGCCCGTTGTTCCTACTTTTTGCCCGAACTCGATTATCAATCCTCAGACCAAAGTGTCAAGAGTTCTCGCAACGTTTTTTTGGGTAATTTTGAGGGTTGATAAACGCCTGTTGTTCGTACTTTTTGCCCGAAGTCGATTACGCGCGCGATATCGTAGAAATGCCTAGGTATTGGTAACCCGCCGTAACAACGTGTTACGGCGGGTTAACCCGCCTTTCGCAGAATAGACACAATGCCCTTGCGATGCCAAAATTGGAAGCGGCCTAGCACCACCGAAGAGGATACGTCGGTGTGGGGAGGGCGAGAAGGCCGAAGGCGAAAAATGCGGGGAGTGCGCGCGATGAACTGTCCGCACTTTGCAAAAGCGATGATGGAGGGGCCAAGGCGGTTGTGAGCAACGCCGATAGCACCACCAGATGCCACCAGACGAAAACCACGAGATGCTCCGGGCGAAAGCGGAAAATGCGGATAGGCGAGACCGTCGGAGTCAAGGCACTCGTTCTCGCTGATGTCGAAATTGTCGGAGTCGTGCTTGGTGTCTGGTGCGGAAGCACCACCAGACACCACCAGACCAAAGCCAAGGGTAGAATGGCGTCGATGTCGTCGAAGAGATGCCAACGCTGAACGCACACCGGCCATACGCGCACGCTGGCGCGCAATGGACATGGCCGCTGACCGCTGAGTGCAGAAATCTGCAAACCCAAGGATAGGGTCCACAAACGAAAAGAGAACTTTTCGTAAAATCAAGCAAATCGGGCGATGAAAAAGTCTAATTGGGGTAGAATCCGACGAGGAACACGGCGGTGAGGTCAAAAACGTCGTGCGGTAAGCCAATTTTCCGGCGGCAGAGGTGCTGCTGGCCAGAGTGTTGAAGGCGTAGATGTCGGTATAAGAGGTCGGGAAAAAAAAAACGGTCGTTTCCAGAGCACGAAGCCAAAAGGTGTGTAATAAGAAAACGGCTGAAGATGTCGGAAATAAAAGATGTCGGGATGTCGGTGCTGCCGCTGTTGTGCGTAGTGCAATACGGCTGATGTCGGAATGTCTGCGTCGCTAAAATCGTTTCGCCGATAGCGAGCGTCTAGATGTCGGATGATGTGAAAGATGTCGGGATGTCGGAGCTGTCGCTGCTGCGCGTAGTGCGCGATACGGCTGATGTCGGGATGTCGGAAGTTGACCAGCGATGAAAGCGCGTTACGGCCGATGTCGGTACTAAAAAAGATGTCGGATAGAATCACGGGGCGTGAAGCGATCTTGTCAACGAATCAACGAGGTAAAAAAATAAGCGTGTCAGGGCACCATAACCTAATGGAGAACCTGAAATATGTCTGTATATATTCAGGTTGGACTCCAAAAAAACAGTCGGGCACTCGCAGATACACACGAAGACTAAGATGAGATAATAAAATAACTTAGGTGTTTTATTATCGAGGAGAACTGCAAGATGGCGACTGCTGACGTGGCACCTCGGGGCGAGGGGTGACATAAGAGGATCCAATATTCCCCCAGTGTGGGGGTGAAATCGGTATCCCCATGAACGATACACATTTAAATTCAGCCATTGGCACTACCATGCGAGTATAAAATGCCAATCATGATAATCGAGCAAATATATTCAAGCTAATGCGCGGATGGCATCACGATATGCAAGTGTGGCATTTGCGATACGGAAGCGAGTTGTGAGCGTGTGCTTGTGCGAATGGGGTATATGAATAGCAGTGATTACTTGTGCTTCGATACAATTTAATAAAAAATTAGAAATCCCTTAGATGGGATGCTTCGCTGACAAGTGGCATTACCAATTTATACAATAATAATAATAATAATAATAATAATAATAAAACATTTACGCTAGCAAAGGGGACAAAGTCCTGAGAGTGCGGTAACCCTGCAAAGCAGGCTAGTGAAAACACCAGGGGCTACTCCCTCTGCTATAGCGCGCCCACAAAGGGGCTCAACCCACTT
The DNA here is from genome assembly GCA_001247695.2 of Cymbomonas tetramitiformis. NCBI lineage: Eukaryota > Viridiplantae > Chlorophyta > Pyramimonadophyceae > Pyramimonadales > Pyramimonadaceae > Cymbomonas > Cymbomonas tetramitiformis. The sequence goes on from LGRX02006256.1 coordinate 11,130, forward strand.
TTCAGCAGGGTGACATCTAGAGAAAAAGCTAAGTGCTAGGCAAAAAACTCTAGAAGATGGAGAAGCAGCCATGGCCGGGTGAGTGGAGGGGTGGCTGAATCTGAGCGGTGGGGAGAGAAGTCGGAGAATTAAGGGGGTTTTGGAGACGTTGAGGAAGGGGCCCAGGGAAAAAGTGGGGGAGAGGGGGGTGGCGGGGGAGGGGAGGGGGGGGACGGCCCCTCCCCTTGGGGACACGGAACCATCTTATATTGCAAGACTTTTGAAAATTATTGCAGGAGGGTTTGAAGAAAGTCGTTTGACTGTTGCACAGCTTCTGTTTCTGTCATGGTTTCACTGCTCGAGATGTCAACTGTATGCGGGTCAGTGTTTAAGGTGGTGGTGGTGTTTAACAGAAACACGTCTCGCCTATTTTTGGTGTGTTGCCTACAAATTCTTGAAAGTTTTTTAAGGAGAGGTTTAATCTTGCCACGGGGAACACCTATCGTGTTGAGGACAGTACCAAAAAGAGGAGGAAGGTATCCCATGAGTGTAAGAACTTTGGGCCATTTCACGGTGCTTATGAAGGGCTTGGAATTTGCGTTTGTGATTGTCGTGTCGTGGTGACCACCATAATAAGGCTCAATATCACTCTGATGATAAGGAGGGTCTTGAGTGGGCCATGGGCAAAGCGAAGAGGGAAGTACTTTGTCACTTGTACACTTGTGTGATAAGATCAGATTCTACGCTACGGACACGTTCATGAATGTACATCGGAATATCCGATATAGATATACACACACACACACACACATATGAAGCGTCGTAGAGCGTGTTTTGATACAGTCAGCACTAGTAATTAAATTAGAATTTTGCAGAAAAGGTTTCACGGTCGCGACGCGAAAGATTTGATATGGTACCCGCATACACCGTAGATTTGATAAAATCGTTTCATTCAGCCGTAGACTTGAAATATCGTCAAACTCTTGAATAATCGTCATTCGGGAGGCATAGTCAGCCACGTCGGCTGATTATGAAAAACAACGCAACGCCCGATAATTATGTAGAATATAGTCACCTACATGCATGTGCTTTTGTGCACCGTCGGTGCGTATTTATTATTTTTTATTTTCGTATACCTGAAACCCAACATATATTAAGACTACCACAGAAAATTAAAAAATCGATAAACCGGGAGAAAATCGCCGCGTCCGGAGGCTCTGACTTGTGAGATCGGATCACTCAGAGACTCTGCTCACAAACGATAAAGCGAGAAATAAAGCAATACTGTAGCCAGAACGTGAGGATTTGCACTAGGGCTAAATAATTTCAACTGCAACCTTTTAACACTCAACGGCAGCACAGAGGGCCTTATACGTTCTGAAAATGGAGGGGGTGGAGGTAATAGCCCCCGTAAACGTCATCTGGCATACTATTTTGTTCAGAAGTGTGTGTGCCTCGGCATAGAAACTCAAGCGTAACAAGAGCAGTAGAAGACATTTGCCCAAGTTCTCATCTTAGGAGTACTTGTTGAGTATTCTTTCAGTCCGGTCGTTAAAATTTGCAGTTCACCGTTGAAAAAAGCATACGGATGAGTAGAGTGCAGCGTGCACTGTCGGAAGATGTTATCCCCGAAGAAGTCCCCTTTAACCTCTCACAACCCTGAAGCTTCTCGCAAACTGTAGGCAGATACTCCCCAGCTTGCTCGCAGCAAAAACCACTGAAATGTTTTCCGCATTGCATCTCTTAGCAGGAAGCACCCGCCAAACCACCACCGCTCGTCAAAAACAAGTCGCGAAGTCGACGAAGGGCAAGCGTCAGCGCAGAATGTTGCATGCCGGTGCCGGCTGAACTTAGAGAGAAGAAGGTATTCCTCTAGTCGCATATGTGCTACTCACTGCTTATTCTCCATTGGGTGTGCATGGAAGCGTGGTGTCCCTTAGCACCGATTGCTCAATACTTCGAAGTGCCTCTTCCTTAGCACATTTTGTTGGTCACCTGTGGCCCCTCCTAGCGGCCTTTTTGAGCCAAATAACTGCTATGTAAATACAGGTAGTTCCGAAGGATGAAGCCTCAAAGGAACGCGTGAAGGCATCGCTGAAAGACTCCATTATATTCGGCAGCTTAGATGAGGAGCAGTGCCATGAGGTGAGCTGATGTTCACCAGACAAACGTTGCACGGGAACATAATTAGCCACTTTTCGAGGCACCTACTGAGCGCGTTCGTGCTTTCTTGGAGTCCTCGTCCCAGACCTCATGCCTAGTTTGTGAACGACATTAGGGACTGTTCACGGGGCCCGTCGAAGCTCGCTACTCTTGTCTACTCGTTGAAAATGCTAGCCGATTGTCCTTGACCTAAACCTACGGGACTCGAATAGTATGACGTGGTAAACTGGTATCGTGGTTTGCTGCTCAGGTCATTGACGCCGTGGAGGAAAAGTCCTATGCTCCTGGCGAGACAATTATCAACCAAGGCGAGGAGGGAGATTTTTTCTTTATCGTGGATCAGGGCTCCGCCCAAGCGTTTCTCAAAAGTGGTGATGAAGAACCTGTATTAGTGAAGGTGGTTGCTTTGCCTCTAGCAGTTCCTGTTCAACCGTACAGTAGAGCTAGCCAGTTTACTTTCTCTCTCTGGTCCCTCAGCGCCAGATACAGGCACTTGGAAACTTTTGAAAAATGAAACTTAACCTCTCTTTGCAGTGATCCGTTTTCCTGAGGAGGTCCCTTCAGCCCTCATTGCGGCTCTCGGCTGAACGACAGCTGGATAATCACTTTACTGTCGACTGGGATTTTCAAAGTTTGATGCCCTGGTTTTGGCATACCTCGAGTTGTGGATCTTGGGTGTCCTCGTGAACGCTGGTGTGCATCGGGTGGCGCTTTCTGCATGGCCTGCTTCCCTTGCGGTTTCACGGTCTGCCTAAGTCGTATAATCTTGAGTACTGAACCCTGCTTTCATATTTCACCCTCAGTTACAGAGCACGCGTTTTGTCTCAGTCGCGTCGCCGACTCGACTCAAGACGGTCGAGACAAAACGGTTCCTCACCCCTGTCCACATTCTTCTAAGTCCGCGAAAGGTTCAACCCGTCTCCTCGCAGAGCTACAAGCACGGCGATACCTTCGGGGAACTCGCGCTGTTGTACAACGCTCCCCGCGCAGCAACCGTGAAGGCCGAAACTGAGTGCGTCACTTGGGCTATGGATCGTGCTACATTCCGTGCTATCGTGGTGGAGTCTACTCAGCGCACCCGGCAGTTGCACGAGCAGTTTCTGGAGGTGCGTTCTCGGTTTTGGGTCTGAGGCGTTGGAGTGACACCAGTGGTCGTGCGATTATCGCCAGCACGCGTTTGATGGCCACGTGCTCGCTGTCTTCATCAAGAAAGCAGAGATGTTTCGCGTTTACAACGCAATGGCAAAGCCTTGAGTTTTCGACTTGAGATTACGAGGGGATTCCGATCGTCGCGCAGTGCTCTTGCAAACCTGTTGACAGCAGCGGGTCTGGAAACGTAGTTCGAGGCAACTGATAATATTCTGCCTTGCTTTCTCAGGACGTCCCTCTGCTCTCTTCACTAACACGTGACGAACGCTGCGCGCTTGCTGATGTTTTGAGCCCTGAATATTTCGAGGTGAGACGACTGCTCCAGCTGCGGCCCCCGTGATCTCCCACAGCTGTTTAACGTCTTCAACCAGTAGGTGCGCAGGTAGCCTATATGTCCCTGTTGCAGGTGCTGCTTTGACCGCTGGCATTCGCTCTTCTGGGGGATCCCCTATCCGTCTGCGTGTTGATACTTTCACTGCGCCGACATCACAGGAGGGAGCGGAGATCATCAAGCAGGGAGACGAGGGCACTAAGTTTTTCATTTTGGAGTCGGTAACCCTCTCATCCGTCCCTACTATCGTTGTCAGAGCCGAATACTGGAATTTTCTTTCTGCTGTGGACCTCTGTGGATGCGAGCCCTCTGTCACACTTCCAAGTGCGGCTTCCGATAGTTTTTCTTCCCGTGAAATTGGACACCGTTTCCCAGTTTCTGCGCACCGGCACGTTCCTTTTTCCTGCCGTCGTTCCCTCTCGAGATGCTGCTGACTGTAGCAAAAAGATTTAAGGGAACACGTGTGCACGGATACGGTATACTTGTGAACTGCAGTCCCCCAGAGCCGTTTCCCCTTGCACATTTCAACCAAGTTGAACCGGACTACTTTTTCCTGGCTTTTTCCAGTCACCTGGGAAACGCCTGTGTTATTTGTGATAGGCCAAGCCCCCAGCTTCTTGGGGACGAGGCTTGCTGTTAAGCTCTGCAGGTCTTCACGCGCAAGACAAATCGATGGTTTTGTTCCATATCTCAACATATCAGTCCGTGCAGGGTGAGGTTGAAGCCAAGGCAAACGGTATGAGTGTCATGAAATATTCTCGAGGGGATTACTTTGGCGAGCTGGCCTTGCTCAACAACGAGCCTCGCAAGGTGAGGGCGCCGTGGTCTGCGAGCTTCTTCTTTGGCCTCCTGCCGTGTGGCTGGGTCAACCAGCCAATTGCGTTGCACCCACACATCGCATTATCTACTCGAGGCTGACTGCTTGTGCCTTCTGGGTACAACTTGGAAATAATGTATCGTTCCTTCCTTTTCCTGAGGGCTAAATTTTGCACGTGCAGGCGGACTGCATCGCACAAACACGCTGCAAGCTCATAAGTGTTGACCGTGTGTCTTTCAAGGTGGGTTGAACACCGAGCCTTCTCAGACGAGCAAATGTTCCCCCGAGGCATAGAAAACTGGTCCAAATTACCAAGGACAATGTCTCCCTATTTTTTGGTTTTTCATCTCCATCTGGTCCCTGAATAATCTGGTCCCTTTCTGATTGTCGTTGCTCCTGTTTAAAAAGTACAGCCGTGAGAATGATAGACGAGAGCAACAAACAATATCATAGCTGAGTTCAACAATAACAGAGTTTACCACCGTCACCATTTCTTGTCACGAAATCTCCTTTGGAGTGCAGTCTAAACTCGTGTTTTTTTATTTTATTGCAGCGGATGCTTGGGAAGCTGGAAGGTATCTTGAAACGTAACATGGAGGAGTACGTTGGATATGTTGGTCAAGGTTTGGTGAGTGAAGGTGCCGCCGATGAAATCGATCCTGAGATTGAAGAGTTGAATGATCTGCATGACTAAGTAAAGGTGGTACTCTTTGAGTGCCATGTAGTGCCTGTCTTTAAATGGTTTGCGACGAACAGAACCTTTTTTGAAAAGTCAACAATGATGGTATGTGCATATCTTCATATGAAGGTGTATATATCAAAACAAGGGACCCAAAGGTGCACCTTTTGCAATTTTAGATGGATGTAAAGTTGCATAAACCTATCTTATCAGTTCAGCGGTCATGACTATCATAACACCGGCCGAAATTAAGAACTCATGTTGGGGGTCTACATGGCAGATTATGCCAGACGGAATGATCCGGTTGTTGGTAAGAATTAGGTCTTCCCAGGTTTCGAAAAAGGAAGGTTTCTGCCAATTGAGTGTGAATGCAAACGGTATTCTGCATGTTCCCACCGTAATGTTCCACCGTAATGGGAACATGCCGCGACGACATATCCGCATGTAACTGGGCCGACCAGGGGACACAGTCAGGGTGTGAAGGGCATACCAAGCAAACGAAGGCAACAGCTAAACTATTGATGAAGGGATCCGTTGAAAAGGGGAGGGGGATGAGATCGGGCACACAATATTTCCTGCTGTACGAAGATTTGAAATTTGATTCTGTGCAGCATGAGGTGTTCATACGGTGCTTGAAAAGTCCAGTTGAATGCGCGAAATTCTACAACTCAAGACGACATGTCATGACTATGATTAATGATTTGAAATGCGGATGGCAGGACAGCAGGAGCAGTTGTAGCTGTAGCTGTGTAACAACTTACAAGTGTATATTTTTGACCATCCATTCATCTTTGTAACAACCAAAACTGACAGAGGTGATATGACTACAGTCATAGATAATATCCTGGATCTTCGTGTGACACGAATGCTGCAACTATATTGCATGCCACCCAAACTGCCGTCGTTATCAATGGGACGCACATTAGTTGTATCATCAAAGATTCACTCCGAAAACAGGGATTACGCTCACACTATTTCTTTATTCTGCAAATTTTTGGCACAAATTTAGTTGCATCAAACTAAAATCATCAATATTAGCCTAAAAATCCCATTCCAAACAGATTTCCAAAAAATATCCCCAACGTTTGGGTAACCCTTAAATTTACCATTACAAGTACGGCAATCAATTTATGAGGTGAGAACATGCTATAGTGGTATTCACTCTGGCTTACCACCACGCATTGTGCGATTCATACCAAGCAACAGAGGCATCCAATAATCAAATCAGACCGTAATGTTCACGACGCGAGTCCCGGAGCGACGGGGCATACAAGGCTACACAAGAAGCGATTCACAGTGTGAAACACACATATGTATGAACGAAGGTCGCTGCATAGTCAGATTATAGCGTCATGCATCACGAGCCGACTCGTACACACATACCACACGTCGTGTTATCAATATGTCCCACAACAACTTTTCGGTGTTTTTTATGACACTCGCGCGCGGAGGAATTCATGTGTATTTGTGAATGTTAAGTGATGTAAGTGTTGTGAGGTGTTTATTTTGACACGCATGCAAAGGGCCATGGCGAAAAAGTAGAATTTGCGGGAGTTTTGGCTTGTATTCGTTTTCAGAATTTGATAACTTTTTCGATGGTGACGTTCCATTGCCTTAGACCTAGGTAAAACAGTCATGGTGGATGATGATGATGATGCATGGCTGATGTTGGCTGATGTTGGCTGATGGTGGCTGATGAGCATGGCTGTTTGCTGGCTGATTTGTAGGTGACACAGAATGATCATTACACGAGTGATGATAATTCAGCCAATAAACAGATTATGCAATCTTCGATCTTAGCCTAAAGGGGCGTTCGGATCCAATAAAATTATGTGAATTGTAATGAACCAATGACATTTTTACAGATATTCAAACAGCATCAACTGATTCTGATAACTGACAGTTAGCAGGCGACGAACTCCATTCTAACCAACTGACAAGATGTATCAACCTCCTAGCGTAGGCAGCGTCGACTCAGGTAGACCAAACGTTTATTATATCGACACTGTTGATGGACATTATTGGGAGTGCTTTTGCTGCGGACGGTGGATTTTCAGGCAGGCTGTGGTCGTTGTATACGGGTCTGAGGTGAACGTATCTTGTGGCAAGAATATGTTCATGTGTATTCCGTGTGTTGAGGCTGCGTCGGAGCCAGTTTTTTAAATGGACCACTTGTTAAGCATTAAGAGGCAGCGTGCTCTAGCTCAAAAGGAATACCTCCGGAAACGGCGTGAGGACAATACTAGGGGCAAACGGTTAACTATATCTAGAGAACTGTCAATCGAGTTTAAGAGGCCGAAAGCAGTCGATAATAATGGTACAGACATTGCAGTTACCGACATCGTAGTTTTCACAGCAGATATACTTAGAAGGGGCCTCAATGTTACTAGACAAGAGCAAGAAACATTAGTTTACGGCAGAGTTCAAAAAATATTGTACAATTCACAGCAAGTGCAAGTCGAATACAGAAATTATGATGGAAATTTCTACACTTTTACATTTTTCTGCAAGCAGATTGTCTGTGTTTTCGACATGAAGGAGTCGGAACCTTTGCCATTACCTGTGGCACCCTGCAAGGAATACTGCTGGCGGAAAGGGAATCCCTTTCATTAAAAGGTGCGCCGCCAAACGAAGATTGCAGAATTCCTGCGCCGCAAAAATGCGATTATGTCACTGACCGGTCAATTTGAACGCAGATGCGACAGAAACGGGCATGTGTACGGCGAGTCAAACCCCGCACTTAGCAGCGAAGATGAAGACGCTGACGAGGAAGAGCTTCACCTGGATGTATACAGTGACGACGATGATGATTCTGACTTCGATATTATTCCACGAACTGCACGGACATCAGCAGCGCGGAAGTCGGCACAGCGTGATTTTAACGGAACCACTTCTACCCGCGGCAAAGCCAAGCGAGCACCCAAAACAAAGCAGCCAGCTGCCGATACTTATCACGAATTCAGTATTACGTTTTCGAAACTGGGTGCAGATTTACCTGAGGACGAGTTCCACAAGGGAGCTGATTATCTGGAGGGGGTCTTGGATTACATGACGTGTGTGTACGAGCAAGGGGATGAAGAAGGCCACTGGCACGCACAGTGTACTGGCGGCGGCACGAACATTGAAAAGGAAGCCATTCGCGCTGCCCTGATGTCTGCACTCGGATGGGAGGGTGTCAACCGTCAGTCGAACTGGAATCTGGTCGTGAAATATCTTACATACAAAAATAAGGCACACACACGTTTCGGGATGATTGGCTACTGCCATAAGAATGTACAGAGACTGGAGGACGCTATCATTCGGAACAAGAACGTCAGCGAAGCAGACATTAAGGCTGGGCTGGATACGTACCTTCTTTACGGTTCATCTCAGTTGAAAGGAAGGATGGAGTTGACAAAGTATAATTTGTTCACAAAGGCAGATCTTTTTCGACGTTTCCACGTGATAGAAGAGGAAGTTTGAGAGCTTTAAGTCTACGTTGAAACGCATGGTATGGTCTGGTAAGTACGTGCTCCGTACCGACTTCATCACTGGCGGGCGTGGACCTTCGGAGGAGCGCTGTGCGAGTCTGTGAAAGATGGTTATCATGCCCGCCTTAACTGGAGCTTCCGAGGATTTATAGGGAGGGGGGCAGAGGTTCTGTGGACTTTCTAAAATGCAAGTCCAACACACTATTCGATGAAAATTACATTATCATATGTCATTTTTGGATTTATATATATTTCATAAAAAGCAGGGTTTAGTGATATTTATGCGCGAAATAGGGATACATAAAGGCAACAAGCTAGAAAAGCGCAGTATGCGTACAATGAAAACACCGAAATATGCATACATGTATCATTCTTTATTCAAATGTTTACGAGCAGAGTACTTTTCACCCTATACCGTCGAGGCATGACTGATACTATCAGTCAGGGCGGTCGACAAATCCTGCTAATTTATTAAGCATTCTCTTCGGTCTCATCTTCATCTAAGTCTTCTTCATCAGAATCGACAGTGGCTACTCCCTTCCCCTTACTCGTCGGGTCAGTCTTCTTTTTTGGCTTCGTCTCGCGGCATCCGGATCGGGCTCGGCGTCGAAATTGGTCAGCCGTTGTTGCGCAGAGCTGACCATGTACGGGTCGTGGTCGAAACCGATCGCGTTCAAACCACACCTCATGGCGGCCATGGACGTTGAGCCGACGGCGCAGCAAGCGTCGAGAATCCAGTTGAGTGGATGGCCGTCGTCATCCACCTTGCCCGGATTGTCACCGAGCATGTGGCACTGAATCAGCTCCATCAACAGAGATAGGGGTTTCTGATGGTTATTGACGACTTTGCCGTCGCGTTTGAACATCTGGTGAACGACCGGGAAGCCGCGCATAAGTGACGCGCGGCTGTAACGTTCAGCGTCCCCCAGCTCAAAGTTGTACATCCACTGCGGCTTTTTAGAAGACTCCCCCGCGGCATCGCTCCTTACATGGTACCCCAGGACCCCACATTCAATGCCATTGAAGCGTACGGACCTGTTGGGGTTCATGTGCACCGTTCTGCTTGTGCCAGAAGAACCGCTCCGCGCGGCCGGAGCAGTAATTGTCAATCACCTCCAGAAAATCGTTTTGTTGGACGAAACCGCAAAAGAAAGCGACTGTCCATGCCGGGGCGGTGGTCTTGGCGTTGAAAGACTCCAGGAACGTTTGCACCTCCTCCTTGGTCATCGCGTCGGGAGTCTTCTCCTTGTCGAGCGCGTAATTGCAGTCGATGACCGCCCCCGTGAAGGGCAGTCTCGGGATGTCCTTCAAATCGTCCATGCTGCCCTTGACGATCTTCCAACGAGGGTACATCGTCACGTCCCGAAGATGTGTTGGCTCGTCGCCCTCCAGGTCCGCCTCTCCTGCAACCTTAGGCTCCGGCCCGTCGGTCAACGCCTCCCGATACAGTTTGATGTCGACTTCCATCTCGACCTGTTGCAAGCCTAGGATGTGAGCCGCGCTTGGCGCCTGCGCTTCTTTGAGATTTGCCCGCGCGTTCTCGACGAAATTGAAGATCGCTAGCGGAACTTCCCCAGACCCCCCCGGCGCGCTCCCCCTTCGCGGACTGTAATCAGCCGATCAACGACTCGATTTTCTCTTGGGAGCTCCAGTAGCTGGTGAACTCCGTCTTGAATTCGTCCCAGGTTTGCAATCCTGCCGCGGACACCAAGTGCTTCTGCACCATGCGTTCCTTCTTGAACTGGCTTATCATATTGCCCCCCTCTTTTAGTGAGATCTCCTTCTCAATAATCATGCGCGCAGATACGTGTCCACCTTGTCGAACTCCGCATCCCCCGCCAAGCCGCTCAAGTTAATCCAGAACGTCATACCCATGGATTTGGCATTGTGGAGAAACTGAGCTTCTTCCACCAAAATGCCTGCCCCTCTAGACGAGCCCGCTCCGTCCCCGCCTCCTCGTTGCACCTCGTCTTCCAGCTGTAAGTAAAAAAAAAACATTTTTAGCATGTCTCAAAATATAGAAAAGAATGCTTTGGGAGGGAAAACACTGTTTGAAGCAGAAGCAAAAAATAATTTACCTGTCGGTTGGAGGTGGCCTTTTTCCCAGCTTTCTTGGAGGGTCCGCTAGCGGGCGAAGATGAGGCCTTGCGCTTTTTGGTCTTCGAAGCCAAAGGGTTTTTCATGCCCTTCAGGTCAAACCTTCTGTAAGCCTCCATGATGCTAACGCGCAGAGGTCCCACGTCTGCGGCCGGAAATAATTGGCAACGGTCCAGTGCATGAAGTAGACGTTGATAAGCGTGCTGCCGAACACGGAATGCTTGGACATCGCTATTTGCTTCACATGCGTCTCCATCGACTGGTTCAAGTGAGACATTACGGGGTACCAACTTGTGACCCGATCGAGGTGAGCGTCGATGTCATCGTTCAGCACCGTCACCGCCTGCTCTTCCTCTTCCTGCTCCCCCGTCGCCTGCTCCTCGATGTACTAGAATCCCTTGGGATATTTCACGGGATCCGGGATTGCAAATCCATGCTCTGATTCGTATCTCGCCATTTTTTCCACCAGCCCTCCGGCCTGGTACCGCCCAGGTTGATGAGGGTCACCCTCTTCGGCGTCCTCGGGGACGCTGGCTTCGAACTCGGAGATCAACGCTTCTCGGTAGATGGTGTACACGACCCCATGCTTTTCGAAAGGGGTCGAACGGAGCCCTTGCATGAATTGGGTGTTGTCTTTACCTTTCTGCTTCTGATCGATCGAGTTCTGCATCTCGCCTAAGAACCGAATCATGTCAGGCGTGAGACCGATATAGATCTTGCTCTCGAAGAACTGGAAGGCTACCTCCAACGGGACCTCCTCGTTACACTCGTCGGTGGCTTGATATGTTGATAACAGTGCTGGTGCCCAAAAACCTTGCCTCTGTATTCTCCCTTCAGTGCTTTTTTCAGGGAGAATTCGGCACGGGTTTTGACATCGTCGATCGCGCAACGAGACCCGCATTGAAAGGGGCCCACGGTTTCTCTTTCCTGCCGGACTTGATCTCGTTCACCCAGCCCCTCTCTTGATCCCGGCAAGCCTCGTACCCCTTCGCGTGGTACAGGCACTTGATGGGGAGACGGAACACACTCCATTGCTCCGCCGCCTCGTCGGTCGACATCGGATTCGGCCACCGGTGCTCCATCTCGATTTTCTTGCACAGCTCGGCTTTCTCCGCATAATCTAACTTGGTTGAATGCTCCACTTTCAGCTTAGCGTGCCACCCATGTGCGGCCTCCTCGGCTGCCTTCCTTGCCTCAGATGGGGTGGCCACTTGAGACATATCCACATTAGCGCCTGCTCCCGTAAACGCTCTGGAGCCACCAGGTCCTTGAAGGGCGCGTTCGGCAGCACGCTGCACATCCGTTCTCCTGGCAGCCTGGGACGAGACGAAACTGTTCATTAGCTAATGAACGCTTTCCCCCTCAGTTCAGGCTCAAGGCGCGCTTTTCGAGGCGGAAGGCGTTCATTAGGTAATGAACGCTTCCCCCCTTTAGTTCAGGCTCAATGCGCACTTTTCGAGGTGGAAGGCGTTCATTAGCTAATGAACGCTTTTCCCCTCAGTTCAGGCTCGAGGCGCGCTTTTCGAGGCGGAAGGCGTTCATTAGCTAATCCACGCTTTCCACCTCAGTTCAGGCTCAAGGCGCGCTTTTCGAGGCGAAAGGCGTTCATTAGCTAATGAACGCTTTCCCCCCCGGTTCAGGCTCGAGGCACGCTTTTCGAGGCGGAAGGCGTTCATTAGCTAATGAACGCTTTCTACCCCGGTTCAGGCTCAAGGCGCGCTTTTCGAGGCGGAAGCAGTTCATTAGCTAATGAACGCTTCCCCTCCCGGTTCAGGCTCTACGCGCGCTTTTCGAGGCGGAAGGCGTTCATTAGCTAATGAACGCTTTTCCCCCCGGTTCAGGCTCAAGGCAAGATTTTCGAGGCGGAAGGCGTTCATTAGCTAATGAACGCTTTCTCCCCCGGTTCAGGCTCAAGACGCGCGTTTCGAGGCGGAAGGCGTTCATTAGCTAATGAACGCCTTCCCCCCCAGTTCAGGCTAAGGCGCGAAAGAAAACTCTTGGACGTACCGAAGGCTGTAAAACAGGTATTTCGCCACCACTGCCGAGATAATCAATCACTGGCTCTGGCCTCTTGTTTTGCCAGAAAGGAGCTGTAATCGACGCTTTCCACGCCGCGTTTACATAGCTCGCTAGAAAGAATTCCTTGCTTTTACCTTCTTCTTCTGCCCTCCTTTTGGCTACTGCCCCGGGGTCCTTATCATAGGACCCAAAATGCGTTGGGTCCTTTCACAAGGACCACTTTTTCACGATTTTTTTAAAGCATCTTCTTGAGATAAATTGAGGCAACCACCAATAAGGTAGACTAATTATGACCCAAACTAACTTATCCTATGGCTGCTTGGCATATATCCGATGTGGCGTGCGTCTATTGGTAGCATAACTGCTAGTAACCCTGAAATTTTCAACGTTGTAGTTTTTCAAATGTTTGAAAACGAGGTATGTAGCTCTTGATTTTTTCACAAACGGAATTTTGCGAGCACACGGCGCCGACGCTATGCAATATTGGTGGCACATACCATGGCCGATGATCGGAGGATGTTTGTGCCCGGTGGCATCCCATTTCACGCCGTTATAGGTGTCACAATCCACATATCCCGCCATTTCCTAGGCAAATATTAGGAAATCATATGGGCTAATTTTGGCATGGAACAATGTCGGAGATGTGACATTGACTGCGCACATGACGCCTGCAAGCTATCGCCGCATTGCAGTCTGCATATATACACACTAACGTAATTTTTAAGCCCTCTATATGCTGAAATCTGTATAGGCAACCCTGACTGGGAGTCCCGGTCAGGCCCCTATGACAGATCCCTAGTAGGACC
>LGRX02006256.1:24659-92396 GCA_001247695.2 Cymbomonas tetramitiformis
ATAACGACAAGTTCGCTTTCCGCGTACAACTGAAGCGAAGCGAATGGTCGGATCCGTTGTACTTGGTGAAGGTGGAGGCGCGCTATCCGTCAACTCAACAGCTGCTATATCGCTATTTCCAACCCAAAAAGCACACCGACACCAAGAAGAAGCACCTCGGCAAGCAGCTTGCGAGTCACCCAGGAGCTTTCGCAGCGCCACCGGGGCACCGACCGTCTACCGAGACTTTCGATAAGAATGAAATAGTGCTGGCATGGAATGTGGATGCGAAAGACCCCGAACGGAGTATACCGAACGAGCAATACGCGCAGATAGTCGTCGCTTTGCTTGCACAACAATCCAAACGCACGCGCAAGGACCTAGGTGACTTGAATGAATCGGATGATTCCGATGAAGACGAAGCTTTTGATAATTGCGTAGCGGTAGCGGCAGCACCTGAAGTGGACGCGTAAAGCAAGACTGAAAAAAAACATGTAAATAATATGTGTATAACGTGTATATAGATTCCGAGTCAAAAGTTTTTTGTGTTTTCACTCCTCCTAGATTTGGAAAAAGTGCATTTAACCTCAATTTTGTACCATAAAAACCATTAAATCTAATGCACAACCTGCACTTGCATGTTTTTGACTGTTAAAATGCGGCTTTTTAATCCTATCATGAGGTAAATAAGGCAATATCATTTTCACATGAGAATGTCATGTTCATCGAATAGTGTGTTGTCCTAGGGAGGGGGGCTGGCGAATCTAGGGGCGAATCTGGGGGCAGCTCAGCGAATCTATTTCATCCATACTCAAAGAGCAACGTGCATCCGCAACACGAGTCCATCTGCCACAGTGGGGGACCCAGACTTAGGCGTCTGGGTCCCCACTCTCAAGTGAGTAAAACTACTTCTCTATATATATATACGCTGCGCGCTTGCCCACGAACCCAGTGAGTGGGAAATTGGAAAAGTGCTACTGAAAAGCTGTCCGTTCGGACTCTCTGATATCATATCCACAGATCTGTCTCGTAACCTCCAAACTACCAGTCTCCTGTCCGTGCGTCGCGCTCTCACCTCTGCGCGACCACCACCTGTGTCACATTATCTCACCGCCTCCTACGATCGTGCCCACGTCGTCAGTCGTCTCCCAAACATCTGCCACATGCACCATCGGTTGTACTCTGCATTCTGTGTCACATCTGAAACCAACCATACACTGTCATCAGCAGTCTGCATCGCGACTACGTCATAAGCAAGCCAGTGCCACATACGATACTCTGTCACGCGTACGTCACACCTGTGTCACAATGTGTCACCAGCTGGACAACCCGGCTCCCGTCCCATGAAAAGCCGGGGTTACCTTTGTTACAAGGGGCCTGTCGCACCAAACTGTAGCAGCGTCAGTGGCAGCACCACATACACCTGTGCCCTCTGAAACGTTGACGTGAGAAGTAATCGGTCTATTGAACGTCTCAGGCTGCGTCAAAACGCGCGAAGTGCTCCGAACATGCGCAAGAGCCTTGGCTTGAGATTGTCACAAAGAAACGAGCTGCGCACGTTTAACACCTTAAGGGCGAATTGCCATACTGCTCATACTGATCCTGTTTTCTAGGAACTTATTTTTACGTTTTCGGCAATAACTCAAGTTCTAGACATCCATTTGCCACGATTCTTCGCATATCTTATATTGCGAAACTAGGTGGATGATATGACACTTCATTATCACTCGCACCGTATGTGCACACATGAATATATGTGACCCATCATCACCATACTTAAGGAAATTCGGTTGAACAGCTGTTGGGGGCATTTTTGGGCATGCGCCATGAACATGCCACCACTATTGATTTGATGTTATGAGTGGGCGATGACGTATCATGGTGTATACCAATGGGGGAAAATACCATATCCTTGATTTGAAGCCTTTAGAGCACTCTCCATAGAGTACGCTTTTGTCACCTGGCAACAGAACACCCCTGCACTTTCCACAAAGTCCTCCACTCGATAAACCGAGTTTGGTGGGCATTGAAGGGTTGAGGGACCTCGCCCAAGTCCCCAATATGGACACTAATACTTCATAAATATCCAATAGTTGACTACCGTGGTAGTTATGGATGTTTCCGCCCTCATACTGATCCCATACTGCTAAAAACGAATTCGCCCTTACGGTGTTAAGGGACTCCACTTTATCCATCCTTTCACTATTCGACACCATCAAAAGAGCAAGAAGCCCATCCTCAGATAAATCGGTGCAAGAGTCAGACATGGCGATATAAAATTCGGTCGAAAGAATGCTCGAACGCAATAAAAATCTGAAAGCACTCTGCGGTAATTGCCCAAAACTCACCGCACGTTCCAGGCAATAGCGTAAACAAGATTTCGAGTGTCTCAAGAGGGACGTGGGCACGCTCAAGATAAAGATACAGTAAATACGAAATACAATTCACGCCCAATATCACAACACGCAAGCGTGAAGTGGGGCCATAACCTGCTGGAATATGCAGGAAATCAGAGCGACAACGCTCCCGGCAGTGATAAACCGAACGCATGCACGTGGGTAACATACGAGAATATATACTAGGTCAGACACACGCAGAGTCACCGAAGATGACATACCCGATGTGACACGTGACAGTACGAACATGTCACAGTGCCTATTCTAGCACATCCGTCAGTTTTCTTTGCAAAACTTACAGTTCCATAACGCAGAGCGGCTTTCTTCATACAGACCTGTTCTGTTCGACTTTATGAATTCGAAGAAAATAAAAGCAGCTTGTATGCGACGGAAGTCTACTTCTTGCACCTGAACCACCGCTATCCGTTTTCGCTGAGGTGTTGTTGGCTTACGCCAATCTGTGCCCACTTGACGCGGACGCTTGACTTTGGAGGACACGAAGTTGATAGAGGATGCCATTGATGATCGCGACCTGCCGCACGATGCCGACAAGCGCAAGTTGTGCTATCAAACCATAGTAGCTTGGCGTAAAGAGCTTCGTCCCCCCATTTCTCACGTGCCCTTGGGTTGTCTTTCGTCTTCTCGCTTTTGCGAGAAGAGTAGCGGGCATATCGTCACCCGTTCTTCGTTACCCGACCTTTGTCCCTACTAACATGATGTTCGGGGTCCTTGACAGAGAGGCAGTGTTCCGCATCCGCAATGGGTTATCAAAAATCAACGAGCCTGGCTTACCACGACGCACTTAATGGGTTATTTAATTACACTTTGGCTTACTACAAAGCGACGGGCATGCACCAAGCAACAGAGGCACTTAATGGGTTATGGACGCCTTCAGCAAGCGTTGACCGGAGGAGTGCGTGGACAAGGCTATGAGGTGCGCAACTCAAAGGAAACGTGCGATCTCGAGTTGGGATTTAATAGGTATTTGCTTGTAAGGCTTCTTGTGATTTCGTGGCATGTTGGTGTTTGGGGTTTCGCGCAAGTCTATCTAACAGGAGACGTTCTGTCGCGCGCAGACGTGCAACAACGCGCTGGTAGGGTATTTATGCGGGAATAGATTAACCCAAAATGGGGAATATATATATTTTTTGATTTAATTCGGGAATATATTAAATGGCACATGCCATCTATCGTTTGCACTATCAACTATGAACTATCACTAGGTACCGCGGAGGTACAAGTGGTTCAGCTTGTGCAATATTTTGCGTCTGGCACACCCCCTTCTTCTAAAAAATTGATTGCATGTAGCATGAAGCATACTTTCTTCCACCATTCGATTCTAAAGCGTGTGTATTCGTTAGGTGAATACCTTTCGTTTGAGCTATCGATTGGCCCCATCCGCAACCGCATCAGCTTAGCATTCAGTCGCGACTGCAAGCTAAGTTGGTGCGGTGTGAGATGGTTTCAACCACTTGCGGCTTTGCATAATAAGGGTTTTTGTGAGAATCTTCTCACGAAACTTGGCAGTGATATTGTTCCTATCAATATCAGTGCACCCTCAAGAGCATATGGCAAGCCGTTGAGTATATTAAAGATGGCCGCGTGCTGGCATGATGCCTTTTGGGTTTGAAATCCAAACCCAAACATGCCAAACAGCGAAGGGCTTCCCGTGAGTTCCAGCGCACGTAACTTTGCAAAATATATTGATAAGATGTATACATTTCACATTTCTGAAGTGCAAGGTTTGCGATAGCTTGTGCGCGAAGTTAACATATTGTTTCTTTGACCCAGATTTGTGAGTTTGAATAGCACGCTAAAATCTGTGTCAAAGAAATAGTTATACCATTTTGCGCACAGACTTTCTTAGACCTTGTGCTTCGAATATATCAGAGATAAATATCTTGGGAATATTTCTACGCAGTCACGTGCGCGCTAGAACGCACGGGAAGCCGTTTGCTGTTTAGCATGTATTGGGTTTGGAAACATTCGAACCCAAGCCCAATAGATCTGCCAAAGAAATAAATTGATGATTTTGCCAACAACTTATCTCAGGCCTTGAGCTTCTGAGAACTGAAAGATATATATCTTGTAAATATTTGTGCATAGTTTCGCGCGCTATAACGCTCGGGAATTATTTTTCAGTTTGGCATGTACTGGGTTTGGGTAAACTCGAACACCAACCCAATAAATCTGCCAAAGAAATAAACTGATGGCTTCGTGCACAAGGCGTTTGAGGCCTTGGGCCTTTGGATATATCTTAGTAATGATTTTGCAAAGTTACGTGCGCTGGAACTCGCGGGAAGCCCTTTGCTGTTTGGCATGTTTGGGTTTGGGTTTGCGGTTTACCCAAACCCATGATGTGCAGCACGCGTTTTGCGCATAGTGGCAGATATATAGTTCGGCGGTAATATATATATAACTGTTGAGATAAACCCTGAGTTAAGGGTTACGGAATCAGAACGGTAAAAGTGTGATAGATAAAAGAGAGGCATACATAAATACCTAACGGGTGTTTCCCGTCTACTGGTGACGGTCACCCAGCCTACCATAGGAAGTGACATGTGACAGTTTTGAGTGTCACAGTGTCAAATCCAGCACACCACCTAGGGTGGTGACCGGAGCTAGTAGTGAAACGAAGCAACAAACTCCCTACTCAACTTCAGGAGGAAACTGTAGCACAACTGGGGGCCTGTACTCTTGGTCAGGGCGGTCCCAGTTCACAGCAAAGATTGTCAGATACTGCTGTTAGGTGCCAAAACCCTAAACACAGCTCAAATTCAGAGAGCTCTTCTGCACATCTAGGAACCTACTCTATAGCTAATCTCTAGGCAGGCACGGTGTGATCAATCTCAGCCACTAGAGGTCTTCGGAGCTGGCGGTCCGGCTCGGAGCAGCGTGAGGGTGAAGTAGTTGCCGGCCTCCGGGGCCGGTGGTAAATCATTCGTAGAAGAAATTGTGGAATCCTCGATCACAGCCGCATGGTCACCAGAGCTCGGCTCCTCGTCATAGGACGAGTACGGCGGTGGCGGGTAAGGCGGTGACGGTGGAACATAATCAGGGTCGTCGACATACAGCCATGGTGGCCGCGGGACATTGCGGAGAGTGTGGAATCCCTGCCGCAGCTCCCGATACCGCGTCTGTCGATGCGGCGGGATAGCAGCCGTGCTCGCACCACCCACCGCGTCGCCAAGATCGTTACGAACCATTGCAGTTGGCGAAGTTTCCGCAGCCGGGACTGCCGAGGCAGTCCACGTAGCACCACCGACCGGTGGATCCGTGCATGTGCGCGCACCGGCACCACCGACATCGGCAACGGTGTGCGGCGCGGCGGTGGCACAAATTGCAAATAGTGCACACACCAAGGATGAAGTGAGAAGAGACCTCCCGAAGCCCGGAATGGCGTTCCCACAGCCGTACCGTGGCCGCGGCGGTGCCACCGAGGCATCCTCGTCGTCATCGTCGCTCGTGGCGTAGGTTGCGGGCTTGTAGTCCATCACGCGCTTCGGTGTCTCAACCGCGGAGAGCAAGTTCATGCTCGCGGCCGGCTCGTCATGCTCGTGTGCCATCTCAGAGAACTCGGTGACGGCGGACACGAGGACCTCACCGTCCTCCTCGCAGAACGAGCACGCGGAAAGATCGGTGAAGACCTCCGGCTTCCCGCCCGCAAGCATGCAGAGGGCGTCGAACTCCACGGGGTCGCCGTTGTCGATGGCGTGTTGGAACCTCGCGGCCAGCACGGAGTTCTCGGCCTCCTCGGCGAAGGCGTAGGCCGAGAGTCCGGTCCTGCCCCCGTTCGGGCAGTCCCGGTGCCAATGCCTCGCCTTCCCCTTAGCACATACACACCTGATTTTGGCAGTACGGGATGGTCGCACCGCTGTCGCGGTGGAAGGCCACCTTCCTCGAGATGGATTGAGACCAATTCCCCCCTTTGGGGAGGGGCGAGGCCGCGAAACAGGTCTTGACGCGGCGGTCCGGCTTGTCCGCGCGAGGGGTAAATCCCCGTGGGGACGGCTCGGACTCGGCGGTGTCGAGGAATGCGGCCAATTGACGTTTCAAGTCGAGGATCATCGTCGGAGCTCGCCGGGTCCACCGGAGTCACCGGCGGCCCCCTCCATGAAATGCGTGCCGTGAGAGTAGCGGTGTGCGGAAGCCGTGGCGGTGCCCGCCCGCACGTGCTCGGAGTAGCATTCACGCACCCATTGTTGAATCGTGAGGAGGTCGTGAGCGGCTCGTTGATCGTGGAGAAGCAACCGTGACACCACCGGCTGGTAGAAGACGGCGTCGAGGGACTTGATGAACAGCGCCTTCACGTCCTCATCTTGGAGTGTTGCCCGCGTCCTCGCAGCCTTCAGAGCGGCGTTGAAGCCGCCGATTTTGTCATGCGGGTCCACGCCCGCAGAGATGCGGATGCTCAACATGTCCGCTTGACCCTGACAGGGGTCACCCGCCGGGATCATGCGGCGGGCAAACTCAAGCAGTACGCGCTTACCGTCGTTCGGGAAGGTGGAGTGCGAGGAGTCCATCCAGTCAGCTGCGGGTGACGTGGGGTCAACCATGAGCTCAAGCGCGGAGAACAACAAGCCGTTGGCCTGCTCCACGCGGACGGGAAGGGTAGCATTGTCCAGCAGGAAAAGGGGTGCAAAACCAATGTCCTCCGTGACAAATGCCGTCTGCAGCGCAGAGACCATCCTGGCGAAGAGCGCGGACGCGTGGCACTCAGTCCCTGAAAATCGCCCGTTCTTGTCCTCGAACAACTTCTGACGAACGGACTTGGAGACCTTCATGTCGAAGTGCTCCCGTTGAAGTGTACGCACCGAGGCTAGGAACGCAGCACCTGCTGAATTGGCAGCCGGCTGAGCTGCCGGCGGTGTGGCTGGAGTGTTGGCGTGTCTCGCAGTCGCTGAATAAAAAATCGTGGCTAGTGCGCGTCGGCGATTCGCCATGCTAGCGGTGGCTCGAGTAGAAGCAACCATAGTGAGAAGGACTGAAGGGGCGGAGTGAGGCAATGAAACGTGAGATGTGCGGCAGTTTCGGGCGGCCAAGAAACGCGCGGGTCGCCGATACGGCAGCCGTGAGAGATCAAATAATTCCGGGAAGTCGTGTGGTAGCGGCGGCCAATACGCAACGGTGTGGGATCCAACCAGAAAACGTAAACCAATCCAACGTTAAGACCCGTAAGAAAATCGTTCTCCAACCGGTGCGGCGTGCCGTAAATCAACCCATAAAATTTAGGCCATACCCGTGACTGCCGGCACTCTCACGCGCGGAGCGCCTCACTCCATCCCAGGCGTCCGAGCTTAGCCACTCATGGTGGCAATCTCGCAGTGGCTAAATAAAGCGCAAGTGGGGCCAAACCTGGCAGATATATAGTTCGGCGGTAATATATATCTAACTGGTGAGATAAACCCTGAGTTAAGGGTTACGGAATCAGAACGGTAAAAGTGTGATAGATAAAAGAGAGGCATACATAAATACCTAACGGGTGTTTCCCGTCTACTGGTGACGGTCACCCAGCCTACCATAGGAAGTGACATGTGACAGTTTTGAGTGTCACAGTGTCAAATCCAGCACATAGCTTACATC
Source organism: Cymbomonas tetramitiformis (assembly GCA_001247695.2). Lineage (NCBI taxonomy): Eukaryota > Viridiplantae > Chlorophyta > Pyramimonadophyceae > Pyramimonadales > Pyramimonadaceae > Cymbomonas > Cymbomonas tetramitiformis. The sequence continues at coordinate 32,618 of LGRX02006256.1, forward strand.
AGAGGTTGTGCGTTTGAGCGTGCACCAATATTGCTGTTAGCAATACGTTTGCCAAGTATCGTGCGCTAGAACGCACGAGAACCCCTCCGCTGTTTGAGTTGTTATGCGATGTGCATGAAAGTTATAAGGGCCTATCAGCTTAGCTCGCAGTCGCGACTGCAAACTGAGCTGATGCGGCCACGGATCGGCTCAATCAAGAGCTCAAAAAATTCCTAGGAGTCTAAATGAGATATCTATGTGCGTTACGAACGTTGGAAAAATGTTTTCCTAATCTAATTTACTCGCAAACAGTGTGGGGTAGACGTGCAGTGAAGCCTTAATTTAATATTCACGGCCGTGAATTCCAGATTCGGGAGGGCGTAAACCGTACGTTTATGTGAGAACTGAACTCGGCTTGGTTGCAAAGACCTGTCTGGTATTTTCTCTAAGTATTTTCAGACGTGTTCCCAAAGTGACACAAAACCGAACGATCGGCGATCGAACGGTTTTTGGTCACTTTGGGAGTGAGATCGTGAGTTTAGGCTTGGTGAAAACACGTGCGACAATACTAAGTATTTTCAGACGTGTTCCCAAAGTGGCCAAAAACCGTTCGATCCAGATCGAACGGATTTTTGTTACTTTGGGAACACGTCTGAAAATACTTAGAGAAAATACTTACAGTCTGATTTGTTAAATATGCAATTTTAACTAAAGGCGGAAGGCTTTTTCTCCGGGAGTGTGCCCCTGTCCAGCGAAATAAAGATCTCTAAGATTGTATACTAATCTGAGTAATCTTTTGCTTCAAAATATTATCACATATTCCTACTTAGTATGTGGGTACCCGTTTCGCAAAGAATGAAAACCCATAGCGCAACTATTGCGGGTTTCAAATTCCTTAAATTCCACCCGCGCTTCCGCCAAATGAACGCGTCAGCCCACAACGAGATGTTTGGTTGACCGTTCAGTCTGTGCAATTTGTTTAGGGAAAACAACGCATACGAAATACTATTTTTGCTAACGCTTCCCTCATCCGTTGCCCAGGCTCTCTTGCAAACGAGCGCGCGAATGAGGGAAGAAACGCCTAGCGGAAACGTGGACGCGGTTGACATCTGCGTTTCCGCTAGAGGTGAAATTGCACTGCCAAACGGTCAGTATGTGTTTATTATGCTTATATGCGTATGCGTGATATGTTCATGTTGTGCAGGATGCGTCCCTGTTGGGCGTGAGTCGAGTTGGCTGGCTCGAATCACGCCCATTACCCCCCTCACAAGAACCGTCCAGCATCCTAGATTCCGAACGGATCTTGCTTCCAACCCTTTCTAATTTAAGCAGAATTGCCTGCACACTCGGTATCGTGGTCAGGAACTCGCGTAGAATTACGTATCTCGTTCGATGAAAGCCACGTACGGTACCTGGTTCACTGAAAGCGAAAGCCACGTATCTGGTTCAACGAAAGCCCTGTATCTAGTTCAATGAAAGCCCCGTATCTGGTTCAACGAAAGCGCCGTATCTGGTTCAATGAAAGCCCCGTAATCTTGCTTGCGCAAAAAAAGTTGTTCCTGACACTTATTACGTAGAATGTATATGGAAAGTTATTTTGTGTTAATGCCCCGTGTGATAAATGTGATAGATACCCCGGTTTTGACCGTAACTTAGGAGACGTGGAAGCGTGGTACGTTTTTTTCAACTCTGAAGAAGCGAAAGATTTGATATCGAAAAAAACGCAAGAGTTTCACACACAACTGTACAAGGGAGCGGAAAGCAAGGGCAGCGCACCTTTCATTTTTTATGGAGAACCTTTTACCGTGTCCTCTTTCTTGAATAGAGGACAATAAAAGGCATGCCATCAGTGCGCTCTATATAAACACGCCCACCTTTTATCGCAAGCATGATAAATTTTTGTGTAGTGTGTTGGAGGCTTTCTCATGTTTGCAAAAAAATAAAAGCGACTGGTCATAGACGTCCATATTTGAATACGATACTGGATGTGTCTCAAGCATGTGCGTGCCATATATTCTATTCCCGAAAAACATCAAAAAATTCTATTCCCCATTTTGGGTTAATCTATTCCTGAATAATAGTTTTTCGCAACGCGCTGCAACGACGTGCATAGTTCGGTGACAAATCTCCCTCGTTGGACCGCATTCTGATTTCTTAAATCTGAGTTTAACAATTTAACGTTTGCGTGTCGATCGGAAACGAGGAACCCGGAACGAGGAGGACTGGATTCTCCGCCTGTCGTGTGCCCGCGCACATTCGGCTGTCGTGCCCGCGGTATGTCGCATGCAGAAAAATGTATTCCCAAATAAGCCAAAACGATTATATTCCCCGGGTGACCACTTTCGTCTATTTCCAAATAAATACACATCGGGGAGTGTCCACGTCTACCGCCTCTGGCCGTTTTCGTGAAGCCTGTAGCACTTTATATATCCTCAGCACAGTGCACCTTGTTGGCAACTGTACAATAATGAACAATGTGCTTTATTTTCTGAGACCGTGCATCTCAGCAACACAAACCCTATAAATACAGAAAGCTATATGTTTGCTAGAAGATGGGCACCGTATGCATAAACTTACCGTGTGAAACGTTATGTTGAAAGGAAACCTGCTCGGTGGCAGTGACTGGGTGTTGCTCCGAGTTATCCGAGCGATCGGCGAACTCATTGCTGCAAGGCCAACATTCGCTGGCACCACCTCGGTGCAAGTAACTACATGATCCAATGGGATTTTCTGTACGTCGGGGGCATTACTGGGACGGCCTGCGGTGATTCCGGCTGCTGCCAGTCCGGTTTCGGCCGTCCCTATAACGGGTTCCGACTGCAGGGACATCTGACGCCACTTGATCAATGGTGACATTCTCGACCACTTGTGATGGAATGGCAGTCCGCATGAAAACAGTTTTCTCGCGGTCGTCACGCTTCTTACGCTTACTCACGGTGGTATGGTATCCCTCCATGCTGGTAGCAGAGCAACGTGCGGAAAACGGTACGAGGCAGCTGTTGACTTCCTCTAAATAGCGATCCATAATAGTTAGGGGTAATTTGACGAATAGAACGCACGAAATTAGATTTTAAACTCGTAGGGCATATATCAATAAATTCTGACTGGCGCGGTCAATTAACTTTTGACTCGTCCGACCTCCTCTAAATAACGAATTTTGGTTATTGGGTGGCACCCTACAATCGCTCATCTGAAATTATCGAGTAGCCAGAGGCAAAGGTGCCGCTGGATCGAAAATTCAGGGTTTCGGCGTCAGGGTATTAATTTTCGTGGCCGCAAAAATAAAAATTTGCGCCCCGGGTCTTTTCAGACCTACTGGTATGCGTCTAAGGAAGCATACTGGTGCGTCCATGCTGTCCAGTTGTTGTTTAGTTACAAGAACTAAAGCAAATCTTTGCATCGGGTGTGATTTGGCTCGCTCTACCCTCCGAACGCTCAATCGAGCATCCGCTATACCCCACTCGCTCGTGGGGTATATCGGATGAGTGCAATCGATGCGCAAGAGTCTCAGCATTCCATTTCTGTTTTACTTTTCTGTTGTTAACGCGGTCAGCGAGGCGAAAGTTATCGCGGCGAATCACTTCTTGCTTGAAAACGCATACTCCCGCATCGGGCGCGAGTTGCCCAATTGAGCAGAATCTGAAAATGCGAAGAATGCGTTAGCGGATCCTCAGACTGTTGGTACCAACAGTCTTAAGAACACGATTCTATGCATGCGCGTGCTTAGTATCATGTTTTTTTGTGCAATATACACGATCAAACAGGCAGTGAGACTTCTCCCGTAAGTTCTGCAGAATAGCAATAACCGCTAACGATGCGAAGAAAAACCAGAACGGGAAAATCAGAAAATCGAACGACTGAGATTTGTGATTTTCCGCGTTTCTGAACCGTTCCTCGATACCGAGCTCCGTTGCATAGAAAGGTCCCTTTTGCCGTCATAATTTCAGATGAGCGATTCTACCCTTAAGCACTTGCAGTTTGTTGGGCGAGAATGACTTGGTTGAATTCGAATTTGAAGATACAACTGAAGCACAAAGGAATGTGAGCAGCAGGTTGCATGTCAAGGCAAGTTACTGATATTGGTTATCCAACACTGAAATACATCAAATGCACTGGTATTGTGCAACAAGATTACCATAGCAGATATTCCAGGATTGCATGATGCCTAGCAAAGCGAGCTATTCATCATCCATCCTACCCAAAACTGAAGAGGCGAAGTGTGTAAATCAGATGATGGAGCGCCTCTGTGAACGCTGCACTCGCTGTCTCTACTGTCTCCAAGGACGACTCGCTTGCCTTGCCCTTCAATAAAACCGACAGACTGCCGGCATAATAGAGTGGCTGATCAACACAACACAGAGTACCTCAGAATTGCAAGTGGGCATATGAAGCAATCCTACCATAGTTAGTGCAAGGACATACCAGGCCATATTGCAATAGCTCTCTCAGCGAACTATAGCATCTCAGCAAAGACCAAGGGTGGGATTATACGTTACGATGAAGTTACGTTCAACCAAAAGACTTGTTGCCACACAAACTAATATCCATAGCCTGCCATGCAGTCACATGACGGGTGCGCTGAGACTGGGAGCCCACCTCAAGAGCTTCGGCCTCCCACGAGATGTCATCTGGAGGGGTTATCCGCCTTAGCAGGTCCTTGCTCATCGTTGGATCTTGGTCCTTGATAGGAAGGAAGGCACAACCCTTGTCTTTCCGGAGTACAGTGAGAACATTCTCTTTCTCCTTGTCAAAACATTTATCGCAATCTCGTTGTTCAGTCCTTGTGTAGTCTGTCACCTGTGACAGCACGAGACCTCAAGTCAATCCCTACCACCCCAGATGACACATCCCACAAATGAAGGGAAGTAGGATGAAACTTGGGGCGTCAGTGCACCACACCTCTAATTGCTTCCACACACAGTAAGTGGCGCTCCTCCCCAGGAGACAGTGAGTGGCGCTCCTCCCCAGGAGACAGTGAGTGGCGCTCCTCCCCAGGAGACAGTGAGTGGCGCTCCTCCCCAGGAGACAGTGAGTGGCGCTCCTCCACCGGAGGCGTCATAGGTGGAGCGAGGCGTAACATACCTCCGAGACTCGGAAAATGCAGTCCTCTGGCTCCATCTCCTTGTTCCATTTGCTGGAGCTAATCATGAATGCTGGAGCAATGAGTGCAAGGTCAAAAGACAGCTTGCTCTCCACGTCGTCATTCTTAGGGATCACTCCACAGAAGTCTGCATCCCGGTTCTCAGGGAGGAGGTGAACACCACTGTCCGAGAGTTTTCTCAGCAGTAGAGCAGGAGGCATCTCATTGTCAAGCAGCTCCTGCAGGCAGGGTTTATTCGGGGATTGCAACTTGCACCAGCCTTCGCCGACTTCAATGGAGATGGGTTCCGGCAGGGGATTGTGCTCCGGCCAGATGGTGAGCACGCTGGAGCTTGTGGTGGTCGGGCGCAGGTTCCACGACGCGTATGGCAGCAGCTTGATTCGGCTCATGATCAGAGCACACGAGGTCAGCTTGATGGTCTGAAAAGACATTGTGTGGGCCTCATCGTCGTATTTCACATCAGACACGCCATCCGTCCTCCAGGTTTCGGTCTCTGGATCCCACCACCCAACCTGCAATATGGGATACACCGTCAGCTTGATTTTCTTGGACGGGCCCGCTCGCCTTGGGCTGCTGCACGTCGGCGTCGTCATATTGTCACTTACTAGATGAGATTGCCCCTAGTGGAGGTGGAGTGCACACAATAATGAATGCTGCAGAATCATAAGCTGCTGTGCCATCTGATGAACAAGGCTCGGGTAAAGTTGATGCCAGCTGTGTGCAAGCTCAAGCAAGGTTGCCCGGCGCTTCGTAAGGCAGGTGACGTCGACATACAGGTGTGAGGCACCCAAATGTTGTCGTTGTTTTTCGGCTGAAGCGAAAAGCGTCTACGCTAGGCCCAGCAAAAAGCGTCTACGCTAGAGCATATGGGTGCATGGGACAATCACAAAGCAGCCAAAGGGGCGTCACCAGTGGTTCGGTGTCCAGCACGAGCACGTGTGACGGCAAGGGGTATGTGATGCCCATGGGCGGAGGTGCAGTAGCTGTCGTTGAAGCTGCAGCCATCGAATGGTCACTGCCAGCCGGGGGAATAGGGTAAGGAAGTTTCGATACGTGAGTGGCCAGTGGAGTCACCTGCCAACCCGTCAGACAAGGCGAGGTCAGCATCGGAAGCCTCAGTTTCAGTGATATTTCACATCAGGCAGGTGACGCAAGAAAGTTGAAACAGGGTTCAGACACGCGGCTCCCAAACTTGCTTTCCTCGGGTTCAACAAGTATCCACCAACAAGTATCCACCAGCCACTTTAAAACCGATCGGGAGCTGCGCCCAAGACGAGAAAACACGGTGAAGATATGATCAAGCGTATGGTCCAAGCAGCGACAAGACTTCGTTCCGTCTGCTGGATTTGTGCACGATGAATGAAGAGCTAGCTTCACATCATGAGCCGAGAGACTGATTCCCTCCTCGATTAACGAGGTCCCTGACCTGCACGGCTCGGAGCAGAACAAGACTGCAAGGGCGGAACAGGGTACGGATGGTGGGAGGGTACATTGTTTTGCTGGAGGCAGAAGGAAGGAATCACAAACCTGTTGAAGGGTCCACGCTTTGACCTTCTTGGGGGGCAGTGCCAGGAGGTACCTGACGAAGGGTCCACGCTTTGACCTTCTTGGGGGCAGTGCCAGGAGGTCCACGGCAAAGACACCCCCGACAGCCATGAACTCGTTCTGCGCTCGGGCAGTGAGTTCGTCATAGTACACGTGCAGCATTCGCACAGCTATGCTGGCCAGGGCCAGGGATTTGGGCAGCTCTGAGATAAAGTTCAGCTCAGGGATCTCGATGGTCTTCATGCGCGGATTCTTCGCAAGATTAACCCACAGGCCAAACTGCTTCCCACGCCCACGCCACGAGTTCAACTCACGCCACGAGCAGGAAACATGTAAGCTTGCATCTTCGGTCAACTTTATGGTACAAACGCTCTAGCTTCAGGCTGCTTACATCCAAGCCTGTGTCTGGCGGCGGCGCATGCGAAATGCAGGACCGAAGCTTGCACGGACGGTCTCTTCCAAGTCAGTCCCTCCAGAGAACTTGGGCCTACCTAAACTGCGTGCACTATCGAAAATTAGATTTCGCTCAAGGGGAGACCGACTGCGCAACGCATTGTGCAAACACTAACGGTATCAGCTCGGTTGCACGCCATGTACGTATGAAGGTGCCAATCTGCCCGATTCAGGAGAATCGGAGCGGAAACGCCCGGGAGTCAAGTGAAACTCATTATGCATATGGAGCAGCTCTTCGGCTGGGATACGGCTGGCTGCGGCACTGTGGCAAACAAGGTTTCGGGCACACTCTGCTTGAACACGGTGGCAGCGTAGGAGACGTTCTGTGAAAGCGTGAACTGAGGATACCTTAACAGCGTCAACCTGTGCCTGCACTTGAACTTCACCCTTGGCATTTTGAAACTCATCCGCACGCTGGAGAATGTGCGCGGTGATCCGGTCAATCTGCGCCGCGGTCAGGGAGCGGATCTTGGACAGGTATTCAAGATGCTTTTCCCTCTTGGAGCCGTTGCCGAAGTGCTCCGCGGCTAAGACCAGCTCCTGGGCTTCACCGATCACCTGAAGCACATAGACCGATCTCTATCTTCATTCTCCAAGAAGTGCCCTCCTATGTATCCGCCGTGGCAAGAGGCAACCACATCTTCAAAACTCGAATCTCCGATGAAACCCAGATTTGCCCTACACTACACCCACAGCAGGGAAAAATTTGGAAGACGCTATCTCATCGATACAAATGGTCAGAACAGTGGTTCGCCTTCACACAGGGCTGGTGAGGACATTGGACGCTACAGGCGAATCGTGAGAATTCCATGAAAACCGAAAGCAAGCTCAGCTCCTTCGCCCCGGTACCCAGCGCCGAGGTGATTTCTGAATTGGACTAACAAAGTGGAGCGAGCCTTACCAGCTCGTTATCATCGCAGTGCTCAAGAGTGAACTCGAGCTCAGTCTCAGGGTTCTCCTGTAAGGTGTTAAGGTATCCATTGATCTGGCATTCTAACCGAGGATCCGGCCTCGGGCAGCACGCAAGGTATCGTCGCCACTGCGAAGCAGCCAGCACAGGCGAATTCGCTAAGGGCAGTCAGGATCAGTCACTCGCCACTTGAAAGTGCAATTTAGGACAGGCAGTCATCCAGCAATTATTATTGTTGACCGTCACTGAGGCGGGTAGTGCAAGCCGCCTTCACGGTCACATCTCCGAGGTAGGCTCTGCGCCCAATAAGCTGCCCAGGTCTCGCAACATGCTTGAGAACCCGAAGACATAAAATGTCAAAGTGGCTGATGAATGAAGTTGATGCTCTCTGGCCGTGCATCTTACAGTAAACGGGGAGTGGAACAGGGCTGCAGCTGGTCGCTCGGATGTGTTGATTCCAGCGGAAACCAAAACCTCCCCTAAACCTAAATATACACATCTTTTAGCTATGGGCCGCGTCCGCAAGAGCGATACCTCAACGTCATCCTTGAGTTTCAGGTGCACCGCCCTCAAAGCATTTGCGCGTGTTCCCAAAAAGAATGCAATCGAGTCGTTTTCTTGGTGCAGACGTTCTGATTCCATTGCCAGGCGCGCTGCTTCGACTCGCTGCAAGGGTGGGTCACGAGCTTGTCAAACAAATTTCGGGACATGTGCACGTCTCAGCGAATTCTGATACAAAAGGGAGATACAAGTTGCAGAATGTAACTCATGCCCACTGCAAGGGCCTCTTTTGGCACACTTTCCCGGTTCCCCGTGCTGCAGGTTCGACGCTCCATTTCCAAGAAAAAGATTCACACGTAGGCAACTGTGGGTAGCTTTGGGCGAAAAAGAACACGTGAGGGGTATGTCCTCATGCACTAGGAATTTGTCTTTGGGTCGGGTTGAGGAACTGGAAGCGGCAATAGGCGTTCCATGAAAAGGCAGACGGATCCTCGGCTCAAGCTGGGATACGTGAAAAGAGATAGATGCCTTGGAGGGGAAGAAACTTAAGGATAATGTAGCAGTAACACTGCTGGCAAAAGCTGGTGAAGATTGCCGTGCAATAAAATAAAGAAAGGACAGAAGAAATCTTGAAATCGTTGGAGCACTCTTCAGGCGAAACTATGGTATTGCATTGAAAGCCGACGGCCTCACAGCGAAAAAAATGAGCGGTTCGCTGTGCAAGCGATAATTGAGTGTGGTCTTCACCTGTCTCTCGGCTTTTTCTGCTTCATACTTAGCTTGCTCTTCCCCTTCAAGTTTTTGCCGCTCTGCAAGAACGGAAGTGGGCTGAAACCCTCACTGAAGAAGAGAAGGGCAACGGTTGTGAAACAAGAGAAGCGCTACATTTCCAGAAAGGGTTTCGTTCGTAGGTATGCAGTGGTAGCTGCGGGAGATTTAAGGCCTGATGCCACCTTCCAAATGAGTACAACCGACAATAGTCCAACGCTTCTGTTTGTTTGGTATAAAATCCCAGCACATGCATGACCCAAAACTTGCGTGGCAGGCTAACGCTGAATCGCAACAGTGCCCGAATTGAGCGCGTGCACAGCAATTCAATTCACGACAGTTCAATGACGCCACCCTTTTCAGTTCGATGTGCTCAAGTACCATGGAAGGATGGCGAACGACAAGACCACGCCGCGGGGATAAATAATCCCACTTCCACAGAAAACACTATCCCATCCCGGAGAGTGCTTCAGCAAAGGTTTTCGGAAAGAAAATTCACCCCCGTCAAGCTTTGTACACTCTTCTTCAGCTGCAAGACGTGCAGCCTCGGCTTCAGCGGCCTTCTTGGCAGCTTTACCTCCTCCCTTCCCCTTGGCCTGCATATGTCCGTATGTTTTCAATGAATTCCTTTCCGGTACCATACGATGCGCAAGCGAAGCAGGCCATAGTCAAAACAGAGACCCAAGCTGATCGGTTACCATTATTCAAAGTCGATTGTGCGCCTTCGGACAGAATCACACTACACGTGCACGAAGAGAGACGCAAGCGTGTTGAAACATTACATTCCCATTAGTTGGGTGCGTGCATTTTCTGAATGTGGGTCGCAGATACAATATTGTATCCTCGTGCCAAATTCAATAATGATCTCTGCCTATTAACTGCGAAATGCTAGTTAACTATTAACGTCAAAGTTTTGAACCCTCGAAATTCATGAATCTATTTTCGCGATGACATCACATACATCAACTTGCACCTGCACCACCAGTTGCAGTTCACCAGTCGCAGCGAGTGACCAGACGACGACTTCAGGTATAGTTGTGTCTCAGCGTGTGACACAGTGACACAGTGTACTCATCAGTGGGATCAGCGCAGCAGTCCAGCAAATGATTTTTTTTTGTATAATTATAGAGATGCGCATAGTCCAGCACATGACATCCGTTCTCCCGGTCCGGCTACAAGAACTTCAGAACTTCTGGCGCTGGCGATGGCGATGGCGCTGGCGAAGTGGCGATGGCCATCGCGATGGCGACAGCGACATGGCGCTGGCGCTGGCGTGGGGTTCTCGCGTCGCGTCGCGTCGCGTCGGCCTCATGCGATGGTCATGCTGATTGATGCTCATCATCTGTCATCAGGTTCGAGGTTGGAGGCTCGCAGCTCGCCTCGCACAAGATCAACCAGCGCAGGCGAGGACGAGGAGAGGCTCCCTCAAGAACCTCGCAACTCGGAGTTGAAGCCCTTTTTTCCTGTTCAAACCTCAACTACCGGCGGCGGATTGAGGAAGTATGCCTTCCGCTACCTATTACCGCAACTGTAAGTAATATAGCATTGATGCATTTATTTTCTTTCAAATGATCTTGCATTTCCTTTTGCCGTATCCTGTTTGAGTTTTTGAGGATTTTTCGGCGGCTAATGCAGACGGTAAGACCTTCAAGAGGCCTCGTCGTCCGTTCGAGAAGGAGCGTCTGGACCATGAGCTTAAGCTTGTGGGAGAATACGGCTTGCGTAACAAGCGTGAGCTTCTGCGTGTCCAGTATGCTCTGTCCAAGATTCGTAAGGCTGCCCGTACCCTGCTGACCATGGACGAGAAGGATGTCCGCCGTGTCTTCGAGGGTGAAGCAATCATGCGCCGTATGTTCCGTTATGGTCTGCTGGTAAGTGGGATGGGCTTTATTGTTGATGCAATATTTCCGGTTGAAAGCTTGGGAAAATTGCGCACTCTGCGGTATTGGTGAACCCTGTCTTTTGTTCTAGCAGTTCTGAAACTCACCACTGATTTCACTTGACTTTGCAGGATGAGACCCAGGACAAGCTGGATTACGTGCTTTCCTTGACTGCATCCGATTTCCTCGAGCGCCGCCTGCAGACCCTTGTGTTTAAGTTGGGTCTTGCTAAGTCTATCCACCACTCTCGCGTGCTGATCCGCCAGCGCCACATCCGGTGAGTGCCTTGTGACGTTGTCTCGTAATTGATATTCATCAACGAGGATCTCCTTCTAAATTGTTTGCAATCCTGACGTATGGCTTGATCATAACTTGATCTTTGGGAATATGCTTGTTCCAGTGTTGGCAAGCAGATTGTCAATGTGCCCTCTTTCCTCGTCCGCGTGGAGAGCCAGAAGCACATTGACTTCGCGCTCAAGTCCCCCTTCGGTGGTGGCCGTCCTGGCCGCTGCAAGCGCAAGAACGCTGCGGTAGGTCAAAAGCTCTGAGTCCCTTTAGTATCTATAAACCAGTAGGATCAACCACCTTATTGCCGCAGTGGTGCGCTCGCCTGACCCACCTTTGGAACCGGAAGCAATAAAGACTACACCATACAGTAGTGCTACAGAGTGACCGCCTATTGAGGTTACAAGTATCGCACACAAGATCCTTTCTTTGTAGGGTTGCATAGCGAGTTTTTTGCAGGGCAGGTATTGGACGCCCGAGACTCCTTCTCTCGCGGCATGTACTTGTGTTTGGTATCTTAAAAAATACAGAGAAGAACAGGTCTTCTCAAACACCTATTGAGTCGCACGCGAAGGAATCCCTCTCCCGCATACCTGATCCTTCGCCCTTGGTGCAGCTGTTTTTCGCTGTCATACTTCGTTTGAACCTCGAACTTTGGTTTTTCAGGCTGGCAATAAGAAGGATGATGGAGAGGAAGAGGAGGATGATGATTAAAGAGTAGTTGCATCTGAGTCATAATCGGCAGCTGTTGATACTGTAGCCGACTCGCTTAACCTTACGGGCTTGCACGTGCTTAGTGCCTCACTTTATACCGTCAGTTGTATTTTCTATAGCTCAAGGTTAGCTACACCCTTTTTTATCATTTGTATTCGTTTGCCAAGAAAACGTTTCCGATTCCTAAGGATGTCGTTGGTGCTGCTCTCGCGGCGGCACGTGGCAACTGCAACGGCCGGTTGTGATTTAAGTAGAATGCCGTCCCTCCCTTGAGGTTTTCCAACTCTTTGCATAAGTTTATCTGTCCAACCTTGCCAGTGTATTGTACTACATCCAAGTTAATTACTTTTTCTCTCGTGAACACGACTATTTGTCGTGCGGTCGGTTGGCCCTCTTGAGATCTTAAGTGTAGGGTGTCGGTTTCCTACGAAATAAATGTTTTAGACAGGAATTTCCAAAAGATTTTTTTTATTGTTATGATAGCACATGATGAAATTCTCATATCGAGTTTTGAAACATGATCCCCTAACTTATTGGCTTCGGTCTTAGAATGGTGTGTCATCGTTGAGTAGAAAGTATATAAGGTGATTATGCAGTGTAGATTAAATTCTAGAAGAATTCAGTAGATTTCTGTGATATGTGCCTTGTCCCTTTAACGTTTTCAGATAGTAAAAGGGGGTGTTTACTAATTTTTTGTGCATTATTTAATAGATGACACATAATTCATAGTTGGGTTTGTTGTGGAATGCGCGTAGGCGAATGCCATATTTGGTGGAATGCGCGTAGGGAAATGATTCTAATGTGTAATGCGCGTAGGCAAATGATTTGAATGGTAGTATGCGCGTAGGCAAATGGTTTTAATGGTGATCTGCCCGTAGGCAAATGAAATTCATATGCGATAATCTGTAGACAGACCGTGAACAAGCTAGATAGTGCAGCGAGTGTTGTGTTCGGTATACAATTGTATGCCAAACACAATACAAGTTCGCATAGTAATTCTTCGGTGTCTTAGGAAGAACATGTTCCTTGCGCACGCAGCATCCGTTCAGATTTTAGGAGTCTGGACGCGGCGCGTTAGATGGGGCTGATTGGGCATGCGTCGAGTCAGCGGCTCGATACGGGCAGATCACCATTAAATTCATTTGCCTACGCGCATACTACCATTAAAATCATTTGCCTACGCGCATTCCACATTAAAGTCATTTGCCTACGCGCATTCCACATGAAAATCATTTGCCTACGCGCATTCCACCATGTATGGCATTTGCCTACGCGCATTCCACCATATGTGGCATTTGCCTACGCGCATTCCACATTAAACCCTATATAGGTTTAGAGGATAGTGAGACGAAAAAGAGTAGTGAGTACCTTTATTTCATGTTATTCGTTTGGAAAATCCTAAAAAATGCACAAACTTCAATGAGAATCCGACGATCCCGACTCGTGTTTTGCGGGTGGGGTGTTCTTTATATAGATCGTCAGATCCGCAATTCCAGCACCTTTCCAACGATATACGGCATGCATGCTGGATCGTAGATAACGACTTTCCGCGTGTCTTCCAGCGGGCGCTATAGTATCCTCCCCCAAAATTATATAGAGGGTATCAATGGGAGCGTCGATTTTTGGTGTCCAACCCGATATTTATATCTAGGTTGGTGCTAACGCGACCCCCACCCCCGTTATAACGTACGTTATAACGTCAAAAGGGGGTGCACGTTATAACGTCATGTTATTTCGACCTTAACACTGGGCATCCTCTACAGTCTACACTCAGTTGCGTCACTTTATACTAGACTTCATATATGATATATCAGTTACGTTATCATATAGCGATGCGATGCGAGGAGTTTGAGCAGCAAAAGTGCTGCCGCAAAATAGGCATCGGCAGTGTTGCTTGCTATTCCCGTTAGCTCCAGGATCTAGCAGCGGGCCATCCTTGCCGTCTTTGAATACACGAACGAACCACCACAAGAACTTTGTGGCAGTCTCTTTCACGGGTGCGGTCGCGGGTCTCACCATCTTTGCTTATATAGGCAGTTAACAAGCTAAGTCGGGGGAGGTGTCTTAGAGATGAATGATGAGCAGTCGAGCAATCGAACGCACGAACTGTGTAAACTGTAGATTATTTACCAGTGTCTCGACTGTCCCATTTTACAGTTGTCGAGAGTCTCTCAACAGCTGTAAAATGGGACAGTAGAACAACCGAGCAGTCGAGTGACGGCAGGCAACCAGGCATCGCGTCATTCCTGATTCCTGATTCCTGATTCCTGATTCCAGATTCCGTTCCGTTCGGGAGGCTTAAGTATGGGGGGCCTACGTATGGGGGCCTTAAGTATGGGGGGCAAGTGCAGGTTTTAACGCGCGTTATAACGCCAAAAGGGGGTGCACGTTTTAATGCGTTATGAGTTATCACCAACCTAGATTTATATATCAAATGTTGACAGGTATCGTTGGATAGATCTGCTGCCGAGCTCGTGCGTCCACGTTACGTTCGTTACGTAATTTCTAGCGAAATAGAAAATTTAACACGTTTAAGCTGGAAAAAGAAGTAAACAGCCCTTTCCATAAATAGGCAGAAATTATTTCTTAAATATAGAAATTTGCTATGTACCGAATAGTGAACACCCCCTTTTACTAAAACGATAATGAGATAGACTTCTGGGTAAGAAGGGGCGGCACTAGATGTATGCGATATTCTGATCACCAATACCCTCCCCTGTCAGCAATAAAATGTAGAAATTAATACCAAGACTTTAAGGAACACGACCTCTAGTGCATATGTTGTCCATCGCGTCACGACGCCAAGATCGCAAGAATGCGTTGTATTGTCAAACGTTCAGATCCCGAACGTTGCGTGATGTACCCAGCCATACATGGAGGGAACAGCGTTCGCCAATGATTAAACTTATTGTAAAATGAATAAAGTGCCAAGTATGCTGAAACCTGCTCAGACTGCTCTGACCGGTAGTGCCAGTGTCACAACCTTGGTGACCACACTCGGACCACAGTACAAGGGTCGTGCAGACGCTTCAAAGAGGCGCTTCTCCACGTTTGCCCTCATCGCGCCCGTATCAGCCATTGGCAAATACCCCAACCACAACCCCCGGTTACAGTAATTGTCATTCCCCCGCCAGTCACGCTCACACCATAGTTTATTCCCAAATCACGTGCCGTGGGCGTATCGTGTTTCATCCTCAAGCTCAGATTTCCCTCTCTGTGTATAAAATTTGCACAACGCATCGCCGATCTCTACATCAACATCGCCGCGACCTGGCCAAGCCGCTCGAGCATCGTAAAGTGACAAGCGCGACATCGCAAGTTAGCTTCGCGGCATTACAGCGCATGCCGTCTCGCTCCGAGCAAGCGAGCATTGTGTGACAGCATGAACGTAAGCACTTGTAGAACCCAAACGCCACTGTCACTAGAAACCAATGGCCACAAGGCATCCGACGAGACAGTGCCATACTCTGTGCTAGCGCGGGTATTTAGCTAGCTTCTGCCGATTCGCGAAGTTTGATCCGAATCTTTCAAAACCATTATGCTGTATAGTGATTTTGCCTTCTTCAGGCGAAGTGCGAACTTTGATATATATTTGTATACTGCGAATCCACAAGGAATTCACTCGCAGTTTGCAAGAGTCTGATTCGGATCCCCAGAGTGTCCGCACGCCACTCTGAGCTATATACAACGAAGTCGTGCGTGTGTGCGTGTTTCACCCGCGAATTGCCTGTTGTGTTGCTTGTGTGGTTTCCTGCTGTATCTTTCACTGTCCGTATGGGGATTCGCACTCCTTAAACGTTAACCCGAACGCGCGCTCGTTAGGTGAATCCACGAGTCGGCGCGGCGGAAGCACTTCTGCACTTGCTAAATATTTCGTTGCGCAACCAGCAGAGTCAAGTAGATCACTGGTCACGATCGAGGACACGCGGAGAGGCACAAACGTTCGAAGTGCGTCCACGAGTGGGAAATGCGTCTTAGAATTTGTGCAGATTCGCACGTTGCGTTTTGAACCGCGTAGCACAGAGTTCACTAGAAGCAGTGTTGTCCGCGAGTTCACACCGCTGGCGTCAACTTGCTGCGAGCACTTTAGGCAATACATGTACGCACCCGCGATAGTTTCCGGAGTCGCGGGCCCACTTTGACCCATTTTCACTTGGCGAATCCGCACAGCGCAGGTCTCTCCTGTGGTGAATGCCCAAACCGGCGTGTGAGGCAGGTTGTGGGAACCCACAACCGTAGTTGTGCTGGCGCGAGACTTTGACTTGTCCTGGGCGTTTTGAGGAAGCGGTTGCTGAACACAGGTCCTCCCCACGTTTTCTATTGTACTCTCCATTGTGAATTTGACTCGCGCAGGCCTCGTTCACGTCGAATCCCCGAACCGACTCGAGTGGCTGGCCATGGGAATTCACGACCGGCGCTGCGCTGACTTGAGATCCGCAACCTGACCCAGGTCGTTTGTTGAAGTGTTTTGCCCCAAAACAAGTTCCCCCCGCAGTTTATATCTTATGTTTTGCGGAGAATTCCTGCTCGCCTGTTTGGAAGGCACACACTAGATCTTGTGGCAAGCTGTGGGCATTCACAGGCTGAAGCCGCTTGTGCCGTGGCTTGGGCGCAAGGCGCAAGGGCCGCAGCGAGTTTCCAATTGTAAAGTGTTGTTTCTGTATTACTGGAAGGACAACTCTTAACGGAGATATCCGACCTTCCCATATACAATTCAACAATACCATACAGTAACACAACCTACACTCGCATACACTTGCTCACAAACGCATCAGTCAGCACTTCGCCAACACGAGGACGCGTGCCATAATCGCGACACCGGTTATCAGCTCTAGTCAGGACCGACCGTTCGACCGAGAGTAGTCTGTACTCGCACAATTCGAGGTTTCGGGCATTAGAAAATTCACCGCTCGGGTATTTCTGACTTATCAATCAGCAACCAGCAAATGCACGAGGTCATACCGCTTCGACACGCCGTGCCCCGCTCACATAGCATTCACTCTAGCGTATGCGTCATGCCTTATAGCCAGACGTAGGAGAACAGTATCCCGTCGCATCCGCTCCTGGACAATAAACTAAGCGTTGAAGGCGGGATCGGAACCTGCTGGAATATTCCCTGTGATACTTTTCCTCTGTAGGTGCATTGAAACTTAAGCTATCGATAACGAATACCGCCACAGCTTTTTGTCACATGTGACAGGGTTTCGGGCGGATATACCGAGCAGATGGAAATATTGTCATCAGCTGCACCTACAAACCATGCCACAACTACACCTTGTCCGCCATTTCAGCACACATTCCTGATTACTATTTTACACGGCCCCTTTTTCTAAATGTTTTCTTTGCTGTAATATATGGACTGCCTAACTATTCTTTGGTATTTGTGTCTAACCTTTTGTTGTCTTCTCTTGTCGGTCGTTCGTACTTCGTCTCATTCACATTGGTCAAACACTTGTTTGTATATGATAATTATACTACTTTTTGCATCGTACATCCATGTTCTCTTGCTAATTGCACAACATAACCGGCAGGTGTGTGCATGACCCGTACTCCCATACCCATATACGGCAGCTATCTGAGCCACCGATTGGTGTTTGCCTGCCGATGGTATGCGTTATCTTTGTCGTTTGTCTGCTCATGTGACGGTAGTTTAGCATTGCCACTTTCCCGTAGGATTTGTTTGGGGTTACGACACGGTGTCCCATCTTGTTCCCGTATGATTCTGCCAAATTTTCTTGGATGCTCCGCGTTTGGCGTAGTAAGGACTTCCTTGGTGCTTTCATCCCTTATTCCTCAACGTACTTACTTATTACTTAGTGTAATACAATCTTTGCTTAGAGGCAGGCTCACCAATTTACATCAGTTGTATCACCATAGCCTTCTTTGTGCGCTCATTGCCTCTTCGGGTTTACCCTATCGGTTGGAGCTATATTCCAGTTTACGTTTTTCCTCGACCCTCCCAGTGCGGTGTCCCATACAGTATGGTCGGTGCTTCGGTTCTCAAGAGACATGCGCCCCGTAAGACTTATTGTGGTGGATGCACGTGTTTCTGTGTTCCGGACTCCGTCGAGTAGTACAGCCTGTAGAAATGCTACAAATTTTTTTAATATAATGTATATGTTGGCGTATGGAGTGGTTGTGGTTTGACCTATGCCCGCGGTCAGTTTGCGTCTCGCATAGCATCATGGATGCCGCCAAATGCATCTGCATCATCGCCCATATCTTGATCTCCCGCATCGTCATCGTTTTGACGATTATCCTGTTGAAAAATTGGCGTGTCGCACCATCGCATGCATCCCCCCCGTACACACAAAATTTCATCATCATCCATTAGTATGCTACTGTGTGTACTGCGATCAAGCTTGCATTACGGCACATACAGAGGATCACTTAGTTCAAGCAACGTGCCAGCTATGATATGTGCCCAAGCAACAAGCCAGCTGTCATACTAGTCGACAACACCCCAGCTATCAGCTGAGTCAGAATAACTTCGCAACGCATTCCTATCATGGCGAGGATGATTGTACGGAAAGGCTTCTCACCTCTCCCTCATCTTCTGAGGACATTTTCGAAATAACAAACTTCTCGAACCACAGCACAGCTGGATCAATGTCCTCAAACAACACTGCGGGGTTTTGCCAAACATCCAGCCCCGTCCTACCCGCCGGGAACTCAATTTACAAACAATCACATACCTTGATCATCGTGGCATGATTATAATTATAGTTGTGAGTTTACTTAGGTCAGCGATGGGGGGCGGATGGTGTAGAGCGGGTGCTCCATGCACAACTTCCATGCATATTCTGGGCGGAATACGTCGCATGCAGCCTGTAGGAGGATGCATCCATTCGGAGTGAATTCGTTGTTGTACATTTAGGTTGAAATATGGGCAAATCGATATGTGTTTAACGGACATACAATAATGCAATACTGGCATATCATGTTTCAACAATGACGAGTATCACGCGAGGGGATGGGTGCACAAAGCAAGCTGCGGAGGCTTTGGGCGTGAGGGTCACACCGTGAATCTGAACCCCAATGAGCTTGGCAAAGATCTGGACGATGATTATTTGGATGGTCTCGACCCCGAAGAGGGACAAACCAAACGAAATTGCCCACAGTCTGAAGAAGTCGTTCTCGGCCTCAGCGCTCATCATATCCCGAAAAAGCATGGCGTAGGTGAGCAATCCCCACGCAATAGCGAACCAAAGCACAGCGATTATACAATATGCAACAGCCTGCATGCTTGCTTGGAGAGAGCTCATTCCAAACTCTGATAGCAGTGCTCGTTCGCGATTTCGAGCGGACGCGTCACTCTGCATCAACACACCATCTCAATATATTTATACGTTTCACCACCTACTCACAGAATCTGGGAATCGCCGACTGTAAGAATATAAATCAATAATACAATCGCACTGGGGTCGTCTAAGGAATCGAGCTCGCGTTGTTAGTTCTGCAAGTTAGTTCACAAATGTCGCAGCGAGAGACAATTTGCATCATTCATGACGAAATGGGAGTGCCGGCCCTTCACAGTCTAAGAATCTCACAACAGATCTGATGTGCCGGGTATTTGAAAACGTAGAATACATTACACATTTATAAAGCATGTATGTGTGTGATAATGGGGTTGGACTGCTGAAAGCAATAGCTATGGATGATGCCTTGGGTCTGCCCCTGAGGTTCCAGCTCGCCCCAGGCTCACTTATATGTCCGAAAGTCTAGAAACTGCATCCCCTGTCTCGTCAAGTCTCGGAGTGTCCCTCGTCTCATAGATGTGTGAGTCGCTGCCCTGTCTAACAGATGGCGCCCATCACCAACCCCACACCCTACACGTGCCTCGAAGCCGTGCCACCACTATGCCATTCCCTCGCGGGTCCTCACCGACCCATCTCGCCGTACGTATGGACCCCAGCCAAGCCACGTGCGTCCGATCCTTCCAAAATCTCCAGAGGACTGCCCAGATCCCGTCCTTGCTCCTGCTATGCAAACCTCTCGCTCCTAGGCCAGGCGACAACAGGGGCTCAACCGCCTCCTTCAGGATATCATCGATGCTCAGGTGTTGGGACACTCATTTGGATACTTGGCTGTGTGTGGCTTATCCTTGGACCGATTCCTCGTTGGCACCATGGTCCATGGAGCCAAAGAAGATTGGCTGCACTATGTACCCAGACCGGGATAAAAGAAATCAGCACACACTTTGTTCGGGACACTTATCACACGTAAGGCAACCGTATTACCGGTAATTTGTAAATGCGGTTCGGCAGTACCAGGTAATTTACCGGTAATACTTTCGCCGGTATTACCAAAGTATTACCGCCTGCACAAAATGACCTAACTTTCGCCTCGGGGCCCTAAAATTGATTTTCAAATTTTCTATGGATAAATGATGATCATTAGAATTGTTTTGGTCCGTGCTATAGCACACACTAAGCGATGTGAGCCCATGATCAAACGATACATTTTGCAGAAACTACCCGTTATTGAGTTGCCTCCCATACTTAAGAATCTGAATATATGCCAGGTTCCTTATAAGGCAACCGTATTACCGGTAATTTGTAAATGGAGTTCGGTAATACCAGGTAATTTACCGGTAATCACCATCCCGGTAATTACCATTAGAAATTACCCGGCTGCCTTAATCACACGCTTTCCGGAGCTCGATAGTGAAGAGCGGGACTCCCTAAGCCTCGTTGGGCCACCTGAGTGCCTCTGTGACTGCACTGTCTGCACACTGCACCCTGTGCTGCACACACATGTGGGTGTGCTTATCCTTGGATCGACTCCTTTGGCACTCCGTAGCCACAGACGACCGGCTGCACTACGTACCCACACCGGGGATATTTAGGATTCAGCACACACGTTGGGACACTGTACATGTGTGTGCTATTCCTTGACCGACTCCTTTGGCACACCGTTGCCACAGAAGACCGGCTGCACTATGCACCCACGCTGGGGAATGTGGGTGTGTGTGTGCTTATCCTTGTACCGACTCCTTTGGCACCCCGCAACCACAGGAGACTGCACTATGTACCCACGCCGGGGATCAAAGGACTCAACACACACTTCGGGACACTTATCCGGATTCTCCGGAGCTTACTAGTGAAGAATGGGACCCCCTAAGCCTCGCTGAGCCACCCGAGCCTATCTGCATCCGCACCGCCAGCGCACTGCTGCCTTGTGCCTGAAGCCGGCTCATCCCTGCCCCCCGAGCCATATCTCCACCACCAAGCTCACGCGCAGGACCGCCCCTCTGCTCCCAGAGCCTCACTGGACCACCTGAGCCCCTCTGCGACTGCCCTGCCGGCACACTGCTGCTGTGTCTCTGAAGCCGGCTCACCTCCGCCAATCGAGCCACCCCTCCACCACCAATCCCACATCCCACAGCACCCCGCTGCCCCCTACACGCCCTAGAGCCTGGTCTCAAGAGAGCTTGCCCACCCACGCCACGGCCAGAATGTCCAAGGGCTGTCTCAAGGGGCTGAGAATGATAAATTGGGTTGCCCTCATCCGAACTTGCGCACCCACCACCGACTTGCGCCTGTAGCCCTCTACCCCCAGCACCAACTCCACATGACTGAAGCCCTTGCTGTGATTGCCTTGCGAGGAAGCTGCGAACTTGAGCAATGCGCTCCACACTTGCCCTACAACTGTCGTGCCGCACTGTTCCTACTTGGGTTCCCATCCCCACAGTCGCCTGTGTGTCCCAAGCCCTCCCGGTGGCCAATAGTTCACCATCCGGTCGTCGCCTTCCCGACAGCTGCTCACTGTTAATTCCGGCACGGCCAGCAACCTCGCCCCATGGGCACGGAAGCTGATGAGATGCCGTATGCTGCCGTGCAACCTGTTGTAAGTGGTCATCGCTGCCGGGATGGGCCCCCGGGCTCTGAGGGGCCCGGCGTGTGTCAACTCCACCCGCGGACCTCCCCACATCTCCCCCGTCATCCTCATCAGTTCCCCCCATGCCATCAACCCCCCCAAGAAGGCCGGCCACCCGCCTGCTCGCCCCCATCAAGGTGGCCACCCCTCCCTCAGCCAAGGCCATTGCTTGCTCCGGCGAGGCCCCACTCTGCTCCTGAGTCCAGTGTGTGTATGTGTGTGTGTGTGCAGTGTTTGAAAGTGCGTACTGGTCTACAGCAGCAGCAGCAGCAGCAGATAAATGCAAGAGCAGCTTGGACACGCTCCGACTTCACGATCGCTCCGATCACGGCCACAAAGGTAACCGCTATTGCTTTGTTCATTTTCTCGAACTTGAAAAAAAGCGCATACAGCGTCAGCAGCACAGTTTGCAGTACAGCAAATGTGATTCCCGCGTCGCCAACGACGTTTTTGGGCACCTGCGTCCACAATAATCAACACACACACACACACACACCCTCAATTACATCGATCTGCGTTCACAATAATCAACACACACACACACCCTCCATTTCATCGATCTGTGAAGAAGATTCCAGTCAATTTGTGTGTGCTTATCCTTGGACTGATTTCTTTGGCACCAGGGAAATCACCATCACAGAAGACCGGCTGCACTATGCAACTCCGCCGAGATCAAAGGATCCAGCACACACTTCGGGACCCTTATCTGGATTCTCCAGAGCTCATTAGTCGAGACCGGGACCCCCCAAGCCCCACTGAGCCACCCGAGCGCCTCTATTACTGCACTATCGGTGCACTGAGGCTGTGCCTCAGCCTGAAGCTAGTCCACCTACCTCTACGCCCTGAGCTGTCCGAACCATCTCCCTACCACAAAGAACCAGCATGTGTATCTGTTTGCGCATGTGCTTATCTTTGGACTGATTTCTCTGTGTGTAACTCCATACCAAAAAGTGTTTCCACCTACAAGTTTATACAGGGACGTATTCGCCAAAACAATCATGCTCCACGTGACTTCACAATGCCGGCTAAAGCCCACACAATCTCCCGTGATTGGCTCTTTCTACTGTTCGGGATTTCAAAGAAACAAATGCCACATATGTGTGTGTGTGTAACGATATCAGCGTTTGAGATGTAGTCGCTGTAGTTAATGCACTGCCAACACCCTTCTTTGGAACATCTATCTCTGGAACACCCGGAATCGCCACAGCGACAATCTAATTGTGTTCGCTGACCTGGCGGATTTGGAAGTTCCTTGGGATGTCCGCGTTGGCAGCTGCGACAAAGAGGTTGGACAACATGATGGTGAGCGGCGTGAGAATGCCAATCATGATCAATATCATCCAGATCCGATCTGCGTCGATGTCACCGTCACCCACCGTCTCATCCACACACACGTGCATGCCCTGCCTTGCCAGCTTCGCGGACCGCCAAACAAGCACGGCATTAAGATTGAAAACGTGAGAGGGAGTGGCTTGAGCCCGGAGTCCCGAGGAGAAGGGGGAGTTTGAATCCCTACGCACAGACAGGCGTGCCGCCACCGTATATACAGGGGACACACCAACATATGTTGACTGAGGGAATGCTGTGCATAAGATATCCTCTCCAGTCAGCAACTCCTCCGGCGCTGCATCGCCTGTACCACACGCATACGGCCAAGATGTCGAGAGCCCAATATTGACCCCCAGGCAAGTTCTGGCAGGTCTATGACACATAATTATGTGCAAAATAATCTGCTTATAGCAGCCCATGGACATCGGTTTGCAGACACGCCCGACTGACTGACATGAGAGTCTCTGTATGAGTATGGTTGCCGTCATTCACAGGCAGAAGAGTGATTGGCTCCACTGAATCCCCGCCGGCGCCAGTAGGCTGAGACCCACGGAAACACACATTAGCAGTGGTGTGCCCTCTTGCTAGGACCGATGATCGACGGAGGTTGTACTGGACGGTGAACCGCGGTCGACGGTGGAGGTGTGTACCATAATCCGCAACTATAAGTAGTGCGGCGCATGTCGGGAAGCCGAGACAAGGGGCGTCAAGGTCAGAGCTGCTGGGGCAGGCCAGATGTGTGCGCAGCTGTATGCAGCAATTCGCGGCCTTGGTGTAGAAGAAGAACACTGCAAAGAGCAGCATGCAGATGAAGGTATTGGCCTGCACCAGGATGCGGTCAGACCGAGTGAACGGCTCCGTCGCGGTGACTAAAAAGATGGCCGTGAGCGGGTGTGCTTTTGCCAACCAGCTGACTTTCTGTTTGAAGGACTTCCACCCCGCTTTTGTGCCTCTCTGCAGGGATCCTTCTTTGGCCATCCTCTGTCGGAACGTGTCCTGGAACGACCGTCTGAGTCGTTCCGAGAAGGAGTGTCCTCCAGGCGGATGACCTAACGACTGCTGGGCGGCATACATATCTGCAATGCGGCTGTTGTGCTTTTCCTGGCAAACCCCATCCAACGGCCCAATCTATCAGAGAGTTTCGGCAAGCGTTGCTTGTTGTTTTACATGCAGCGCAATTCATGATGCCGATGTACTGAGAGTAACGGGATGCTCGGGGATAACTATGGACAAATGCAATAGCTGCTAGACACTCAAGATCCAAGACCGCGCACGTGGAATACGTGTGCTTAGCTTGGGCCTGGGCCCAGGGACCTTACACCCCACACTCTGCAAAGGATGGTTCCTTCCTTTCTTCGTTGTTTGAGAGTTTGACTTGGCCCTCGCTGATTTTTAGCCGTTGAGAAGTGGATCTGGCGCCATCACTTATAATCGAGATCAGTATGAACTTACCGACCAATCCTGGATGTATTCACTTGCAATCTCTTCCAGCTCGACAAGGCGATTCTGCAGAGCCGGGTGCCGCTGGCAGAGCCCGGCTATAAACCGCTCCGACTTGCTTTGGATGGACACTTGTTCCCAGGGGGCGGCGTCCGGGTTCTCGATCCAGGTGAAGGGGAATGCTCTCAAGCGCTGCACGGCGAGCAGAGTGGCCCATAGGTCGTGCGTGGCAGTGCCGGGACTTGATGCACCGCTCCGAGCATCGGGGACGTCGATCTCAACCTCGAGGCCGAGCTTCTCCATCAGATCGCGGGGCATGCTCTCTTCCAGCACAAGCGGATCAAATGCGGCCACAGGATTGCTCGTCAGGTCTTCCAGCGGCCTCCCCGTCTTGAGCACGGTGGCCAGGTGGACGGACATCTTGTACGAGCCGTCGGATCGCTGCAAGAAGAGCAGGTTCCACAGATGACTCCGCTGATACCACCCAGCGCCTTTGAGCGACGTCAAGAACACTTTGAAGGTGCTGACGTACCTGTCACATATAGAAAGCAATCTGTTCAGAAGCGTGCATCGGTCATCCACTGCAAGTAAACCGCGCATCAGCGATGATGAGTGTCGCGATTGCGCAACATCACGTAAACAAAAACCTAAACATGCGCATTCGCCGTTCATCGGTCATTGCTTAGAAACACGCGCCAACTGTGAGACTCAGTCATACCCTATCTATGCTGGCTCTGGGTATGGGACTATGGGTCAGTTTTTAATGTCCCAGAACATTAGCCACTAAAGCCACCATCTGCGCATCCGGAGCATTCGTTATTGGAAGTTTTACACTTACCACGAGAATGGGCGGTCATCGGACATCTGCCACGGCAGCAAGCTCGCTTGCACGGACTGCGCATTGAGGTCCTGCTTGCTCAGGATTGCGTTCATGCTCAGGAAGGCCTGCACCAGGGCAGTTCCGAGCATGCGCTCCACCGGCAAGTGCTGTGGCTGCCATTGCGGGGTCGATCCTCGCCGGTGTGCTCCGTCGGGGGTCGTGGCAATGCCATCACGTGAGGTTTCCCTGCGCGCTGCCAGCGAGGCGACGGACGTTCTAACGCGTTGATGTTGCAATAGCCGTTTCCTGGATACCGAAGTGGAGAAAAAATATCCAGAGAGAAAATTGCGTGAAATCGCAGCTTTGAGGCTCTTGGAGGATGGTGAGCTGAGTTTTGAGCTGGTTTTGGATGAAACACGCTGTTGCATCTTTCTTGCCCGCACAACTTTTCCTGGCTCCTGGCAGTAATCATCCGCTTCCGGATCTGCCGCCGACGTGCTGGCCTCTGCAACTGCTTCCGCAGATGATTGTGCATGGCTCGCTGCTGCACCTGCAGGGCTCGCCTCTTCCAGACGCTGTGCGGCATTGTGCGAGTCCGCTGATTGGAAGCCGGCAAATGAGACCGGGTCGACACGGGTCTTCTCAATCTCCAGATGTGAGTCAAGAGAAGGCAGCTCGCTCTTCCTCCTGCAGTAGTCCTGCCTTGCAACCTCCTCGAGGTAGTCCAGTGGAATACACAGCTGGAGTCGGAAGATGTTGATCTTCAGTATTTTGAAAAGCGCCCGTGCGTTCAATACCCTCACGTTCTGCGATGCACTGACACTTCGACTTGCACGCTTCGGTGACGGCCGGTGATGACGACTCCTCTGCACCGGAGGATGGCCATCTTGCTCAAACTGGGACCGAACTGCGCGAAATGGGTTCCACCTTGCTTTCGGTTTTCCCGGAGCGGCTCTCAATAGCAACGCAGCACGCCTCACAGATCGTCCACGAGTGTGGCTCATGCGACCACTATTGCTGTCTCGGCCTCCGCGGCTGCTGCCGAGGGCCGAGAAAGTCGCACACACGCGATGCCACAGCGCCTTCAGAGAGCGCCCTTGACGATGGCGGGGTGCTGGCGATGACTGCCACAGCCGCGGATCTTGCTCACATGAACAGACAGTGCCATGGGGGCCGCTTCCATCATCATAGCTAGAAGGCCCCATCCCAAGCAACTCCGTGTGCACGGCCCTGCGCCAACTCTCCTCGTCAAGGATGTGTTCAGAGGACATGTAGCCGTCCACTACTGATGAGGGAGGGCTGCACAGATCTGCGGGGAGCCCTGCACGAGCGCTCTCAAGGGAGCAGCTCGTGTGTTTGTCTGGCCGAGCCACGTCGTGGTCGGTGGTCCCCGATGAAGTGTACCTCAAATCCAAGACACCGACGCCTCCGAGATTTATATCATCTGTAGCAGCAGTGTTGCCGAGTGTTGCACGCTGAGTAAGCAGCATTTGGTCGCCATCGTCGGAATCGAATAGCGCAAACGGTAGAACCCGGAGAGCGGCTTGCGTTGCCGGCCGCTGGAGTAGCAGCGCCGGCTGCATAGAGCTGTGCTCTGTGCTAGCAGCACGGGGAGGCGGACGTCGTCGCTTGCCACTCTGTAAACGCCGTACTGACATAGTTCTATGCATGTCTGACATCGATGCGGGATGCTTGAGTCTGCAGGTGGGCCCAGCGTGTGCTGCCTGGTCCACGTACACTTGGACCACATGCGCTGGCGAATTTGACCGAGTGTTGCCCAGTACTACATTTTCGCCTCTCTGGGTTTGCATCTCCTCTCCCGCAACTTTGCCGGCATCTGACTGTTGTGTGTCATCCTGACTTGGCATTTGTGCGTCCCGAAGCTCTTGCCGCGAAAGTAGTGTGCTGCTGGAATCGCTCATCTGCGGGGAGTGCTCATCTCCAGCAGTAACGGTGCTCGTCGAGACATCGCTCGGTGGATTCCGCTCGCGTAGAGGCTGTGATGTACGGTGCATGGTACGGTCTGCAGCATTATTGCCATGCGTCCTCTCGCCGTGGTCATCATCGCTTCCTGAGGCATTCATCGCCGCAAAAGACATGCGTGGCATGAAACAGCTGATCACAGAACGCCGTTTGAAAGCATTCAATACCTGCTGCTGATCGCGATTGGCCGCCTCCAGCTCTGCACCTTCGACACTTGGTGGGGAATTCGAATACCTCCTGCATACTCTGTTCACATCGCCATCCTCACTCACGCTGTCATGACTGTCATGAATGCTGCTAATGTCGTCGTCAGTGTCTACACTGTCGTATACCGCATCCGCGGTGGCTGCCAGCTGCGCCATTGCCTGGCCCAGGGATCTCCTCCTGTGTTTCCGTGTTCGCAGGCTCCAACCGGTTGCGAGAGGTGGACGCGCGGCGGCATCAAGGGGCCGTGTCTGATCACTGTCAGGGTGGTGATCAGCCTTCTGTGCCGGTGTGTTTGGAGCAGAAAGGCGAACGTCGTGGGCAGTGCCGACATTGTCAACGAGGCTCCAGGTCCACACCTCACCAAACGACGAAAATGTGCCACCAATCGGGTTGACCAATGCTATCAACAGCAGCATGCGCTCACGATTATGGAACCAATTTGAAACGCAGAAGAGCAGGCATGAACCGAGCATGAAGACGGACAGCACAGTCAGAAGCGCGGTCGAGCTGGCGATCCCGGCAGCACTCAAGCTCGCGGCGTCATTATAATCGAGCACAGCCACCTCGGTTGGGAACCTCCTGGTGCCCATATTGGTGCTCTGCGCCGCTGCAAAATCTGTCAGATGCGTGCACATGCACCCAAGCTGAGGGGTCCACACGCAGCCGGGTCCGGCGAACGCCTGCAGCCGCCAATCCCACCAGCAGCCCGCTTCGTTCCTCGGGTCCGAAATGGCGCAGTCCTCGCCGACGTACGCGCGGACCTTTCTGCTACTGCCGGCTGCCATGGCCCGACCATCCTCCCACGCATCCGTAGCCTCATCTGCCAGCGCCTCTACCCACGCCTCACGGCACCCTGACAGCAGAGTCGTGTTCGTCACCTCCCACGCCGCGTCCAGGCTCTCCAGCATCGACACGTTTGCCTCGCGCCAGAACGTTGTCGCTCCGGCAGGGAGCGGATTCGGCATCGTCGTGCATCCCTCGGTGCTGTAATAGCCTCCAGCTGCAGTTTCATTATCCGCAGTGTGTGTGGCGTCATAGAAGAAGGCGCAGTGCGCGCTGCCAGGAGAACGCATGCTGCGGCCTTCACCACCAGCTTCAGGCAACAGCCACTCCACGTCCGCGACCTGCGGGTCATGCGGAAAGTCCTGCGACCCCGTGTTGACAGCCGTATTCGGGTGCTGCTCGCCAGGCGACCGGAGGGCAAGGGTGAAGGTGAAAGCCTCTTCGAGGCCGTGCACACTGAGGACGTCGTCCTCTTGGGTCCCATTGTATAGAGAAATCGAGGTCACATTAGATAACACACCATCGCTCAGCAACTTCCCGGGTGCGAGTAACTTCCGTCTACTCCGGGTGGTGTTTTCACTACCAGCTCCATGTCTGCTGAGCACGGTGTCATTATCGTGGTGCCAGTCCACTGCACTGCTCACGAGCGCGGTATACATGATCCGTCTGCCTTCTGTGACGCCCTCAGAGCTCTCCAGCAAGGCATCCGCCAACGAGCGCCGAAACGTCACCGCCGCTCCGCTCGGAGATTGCAGGGGCTCGGTGAAGATGCGCGTGGCGTTCGAGCCGATGTCGTCGCATTGTGCCACCGACGACACCACTGCGGAGGACACGACTGCCGGCTGCTCCCCCGGCACCATGTGCTGCATCGCGGAGAAGGCGGCGGCGTGCATGATCTCCACCGCGGCGGTCACCTCGACGCTTTGGTTTGTATTTCCCGCCACGCTCAGGACTGCACCACTCAGGCCATTCGCAAGCGCGTGCGCAGCTTTCAGGCCGAGCTGCGGCACACGTGACGGCGATGGCGACGCGTGAGTCGATGAGCGGGTTCTTGCCACGAGGGACTCTCCGATAAGCAACACTTCGGACCGAGACGCCGCAGTGAGCTCTGCGGGCACTGGTGTGATAGAGGCCACCAGCTCTGCAACGCGAGTGATCGTGTCTGTGGTTTGGGATAACAGGCCTCCCCATGCGTCCCGGGTCAAACTCAGCATCGTCTCGCGCTGTGCCTGCCTGGCCCTGAGCAGAGCCTCCTCTTCCCCAGACACGTTTAGGAGGCCGGATGCACCTTCTCCAGCATCAGCAAGCTCGTGAAGCTCATCGTCTGTCATGGGAGACCACTTATTCTGAAAAGATTCCACATTGAGAATCGCTGATAGTGACAGAATAGCATCACATGGGTCCTGCCCAATCCGTATCTCTTGGGCTGCATCCTCGAGCCCGTCGAGCAAGTACTGATCCTGCGCGGCCCGATCCTCGAATGCGAGGGGCTTCACTGTGACATTCTGTGCAGCTGAGGCTTGTGCGCCGAGAGAATCCTGGACGAAGAGGTATACAGTGACCTGGTGCAGATGCTCCTCCGCACCAGATCCTGCAACGAGGTGCTGAAACATGCCGGATGGCTGCCACTGTGTCAACATCTCAGGTGCGCCGCCATCCGAGGCGCCAACCACCTGATATCGCAGCTGATACCAAAGCGGCATGTCATCCGCGTCATCCTTCCAGTCGCTGCCCTCATGCTCGAATGCGGTCTCGTATACGAATCCCTCCGCGGGAGAGACATGGTATGTGCCGGAGTGAGGCGGGGAGTTAACCCGCACGTCTGACGAAGTCCATGCCACTCCGTTTGCATCCGTGCAAGAAAGACTGAAACGGTACGTGAGGCCCTCGGCTAGCATGTTGGGAAAAATCACCAGATCGAGTGAAGATAGCGATGTTGATGCTGCCTCGGCCAGATCTACTGCAGGGCCCGTGCCCTCCACAGGCTCCACCGTCCAAGCAAGGCTCAGTGTCTCAGGCTGCGTCGACACCACCTGCGATGTCAGCGTCAGCTTTGATCCAGTGTTTTGTTTTGTACGAAGAGGTGAGATTGCTGGCACAGGCAGCTCTTTACCAAGGCCAATCGTCAACAACGTGCTTGCGTTGGCGGACCTCGTGAGCTTCGTCACCAGACAACTTAGGAGGTATTCAGAGCCTTCTGCACTTCCCTGAAGCTTCAAGGATAGTCGAGGACCAATCAGACTGCTTGGTGAAAGCAGCTGACCACTCACAGTCCGGCAGTATTTTTCAGTGGCGCTGGTTGTACGAGCAGTCTTCACGCATGTCCATCTGAATGTCATCTTCTCTTCTATACCGTCGGGGTCATAACTGTCGCCAGCGTCTAGCTCTACAGGCAGACCCTCGCCGGTGTACACCGGCCCGCCTCGAATGAGCGCCACCAGCGGCTGCGAGACCACAGAGAAGCGCGTTCGAGTGGCAGCCGTCACCTTCCCATTTCCGGCCAGGGTTGCAGTGAGCTGCATTGCGTACTCCACCCCTGTGGTTAAGGTTCCCTCCGGGAGGTACAATGTCGGAGTCTCACGCCTGTTCACATCACTGTCCAGTTCCGTCACAACACCATTCGAGCTAGTTCCTCTCCAAATATATTGGACTCCCTGCACGTCACACAAATAGGTTATATTGTGCCAAGATGAAAACGAATACTGGAGACTTAAAATATCGAGATCCGAAAGGGTCGTAATAAAAAAATGAGTGCTGCTCCCATAAGGACGGTGCTGATGGATTTATCTCAGTTCATAAAGAACCAATAGTGCAGTGATAGCACAACGATCCGGTAATTTGTGGACGGTGGGTTTGATTCCCCCTTGGTTCACATTTGGAAAAGATATGCAAAGATATGACACAAACCAGCTCTGAAAAGAATAACACAAAAATTGAAATGAGAAATATAATAATAACAAAGCCAATCCATCCCTGTGTTTCAGTACACCACTGGCGGTTTGCATTAAGCTATCTAGCGGTGCATTAATGCTGTGATGATGATGATGATGATGAAGATGATGACACACGGCTACCCTAGGAGCCATCACACAAGACCAACAGGCAGGAGTAGTCGGTGGTGCATGCCAGCATACCTGAGAGAAGGTGCAGTCCGCCTCATTCAACCCATCGAAGGCAGCGACAAGCTGATTTCCCGTCGACCGCTTTACCTGCCCGCCATCCGCGATCGAGCTCATCGCTGGGTCCATGTGGAGCGCCATCGTGCAAAGCTCGCATGCGCCGCCGTCCCCGCGGTATCCTTCAGGACAGCTCCCGCAAGCTCGGCCGACGCCAGGGGCGGGGATATCCACGCACTCCACCCCAGGGAAGCACGGCTCTGCGGCGCACCCGTCTTCCTCCAAACAGGCGGTGTCCCCGGTGCCGGAAAAGCCTGCCGGACATGCACCGCAAAACGGGGTGACGAGAGCACTGCTTTGACTGCAGCTGGTGAGTGGATCGCAGTTCCCGTTATTTACACTGCAGTCAATCCCGGGAGGCCGGCAACCCGTTTCTCCAGTCCCAAGAAAGCTTCGCCCAGCAACCTGTTGTGAGCAGCAGGGCTCAGGCGTCAGTGAAAAGATATTACATGCCACACACACACTGAACGGCATGAGATCGGCCAACAAAAGCCAGCCCACCATCATCCCAGTGGATGTGAGAAGCAAATCAGGAGCAGGGCGGGGCCGTGACAAGATACCACAAACTCATACATGTTCCCAACCCTGATGCAAAGCAGCATGGAAAGATGAAACGATGTGACCGATCATCGCCCAACAATTGTTGGTCTCTGGGTAACGGAGTAAGCGGACCCTGCTGGCATGCCCCCCAGTGGCTCCCGGTCGATGGATGGGACCCGTTGGTCCATGGTTATGCCATGAATGCAGTCACACCACACAGCATGGACACCCCATGTCAAAAAAAGGAAACATGCGGGCACCTAAGTGCTCCCCACAAAATTCAAGGGAGAACACAGAAGTTGTACATCACCACCTTCTGCCTCTCCTCGCAGCACGACAGACGAATCTACCGAGCTCTCCAAGAGGCAGTGCCCGCCAGAATGGCACCACAGGGATAACCGCCTCCCAAAACCCACTTCCACCCGGCGGCCGTCCCCGTTCACAGCGATCCGTCAGTACTTCATATCAAGGTCAAAGAACGCAAGTCCCCCGGCATGTGTAATAACCATGAGCACTGTACACGGAGAGGGAGCTAGCGTCAGACGAATCCAAGACACTCCCAAAAAGCGAGCCGTAGACGAATCCCCGACGCACTCAAAGAGGCAGTACCCATCAGAAGGGTACCACAGGGACAGCCACATCCCATCATCCAAATCATTCCAGTGGCCGTCCCCGTTCACAACGAGATGCCAGTACCCCATAAAGTGGGTATCGATCACCAGTCCCCCGGCAGGTGAAAAAGCCCCAAGGCACTGGACATAAATAGAGCCAGCCGCAGACGAATCCCCGACGCCCTCAAAGAGGCAGTACCCGCCAGAAGGGTACCACAGGGACAGCCACATCCCATCATCCAAATCATTCCAGTGGCCGTCCCCGTTCACAGCGATCCGCCAGTACCCCATAACGTGGCCGCCACAACCAGTCCCCCGGCAGGTGAAAAAGCCCCAAGGCACTGGACATAAATAGAGCCAGCCGCAGACGAATCCCCGACGCCCTCAAAGAGGCAGTACCCGTCAGAAGGGTACCACAGGGACAGCCACATCCCATCATCCAAATCATTCCAGTGGCCGTCCCCGTTTACAACGAGATGTCAGCACCCCATAACGTGGCTGCCAACCACCAGTCCCCCGGCAGGTGAAAAAGCCTCAAGGCACTGGACATAAATAGAGCCAGCCGCAGACGAATCCCCGACGCCCTCAAAGAGGCAGTACCCGTCAGAAGGGTACCACAGGGACAGCCACAATCCCATCATCCAAATCATTCCAGTGGCCGTCCCCGTTCACAACGAGATGTCAGCACCCCATAACGTGGCTGTCAACCACCAGTCCCCCGGCAGGTGAAAAAGCCCCAAGGCACTGGACATAAAAAGAGCCAGCCGCAGACGAATCCCCGACGCCCTCAAAGAGGCAGTACCCGTCAGAAGGGTACCACAGGGACAGCCACATCCCATCATCCAAAGCACCCAAGTGGCCGTCCCCGTTAACAGCGAGATGCCACAACCCTATGGCGAGACGTATTCCCGGTCAGCTATGATGGCCCGAACTCCCACCCATTCGGACCTGGCACAATGACACCGTCACGTAAGTCCCCCAGCTTACGCCTGACGCGCGAGATCCAGCAACCCGGACCTCGTCTATCATACAGACCGGGCCTCTCCACCATAAAGCGCCGCAAAAAGCCCCACAAACGCCTGCTGTGGTAACCCTTTTGTGTCATCCTGTGGAAAACAAGAGCTATGTTGTAAACAAAGTCTTGCCAAAGGACACATCTCTCAGCGAACCGATGCAGTTGGCTCGTGACAATCCCATACTTAGCTTTGTCGGCCAAGTACGAGTCATGTGCAGGGTACCTAATGACCTGGATGTCAGCATATTGTGCATCCAGTCGTTTGTCATATATGGCAGTCATAAGGCCTCTGCGCCTATTTTGCTTGATGAGTATGTCCATGTAAGGGACACGCACACCCGCATGTGCCAAAGATAGACTCAAAATGTGTTTGGGATAGATCCCTGCAGTGCCGGATTCGTTCAGATATAGATAGTCTTCCATATCTGGAATATTGAACGCCAGCAAGTCATCAATGTATCTACAAACGAAAAGAAACCTGTGCGCGTCATGAAAATTCCCCGCCTCCACAAGTCTGCGCATGAACGCAAGCTCATACGTAAAACAGTAGAGGTTGGCAATGAAGCCCGCACAGCTCGTCCCCATAGGGATCCCCACAATTTGTCTGTAGATCACACCCCCAAACTCGACAAATGTTCCATCCACCAACCCGCAGAATAACTCAACAAGCCGACCCTCCGAAAAGAGCATTTCCCTCTCACCGTCCGTCCTCCGTTCATTGGTAACCCACTCAAAGGACTTATCCTTTCTGACAAGCAGGTACCTCACCCTCGAACTTTGAAGTTTTCTTTGGAAAATGCTCCGAAAGAGTGCCGACAGCCGATCCTTCAAATCCTGCAGACACAAGGTGGTGTACATGGACGTGAAATCGAATGCACAGACGTGCATTGATGCATTGATGCATCACGCTGTCCGCGGGGCCTGTTGCATGCCGCAGCCAGCTTCCGAACCTCCGCCGAATCTTGAATAATCCAAGACCCGCGACCTCTCGGCACACCTGGGATTTGAGAAACCACCTCTTTCCACAGGCCCTCGGTGTCGGCAGTCAAAGCCCGGAAGGCTACACTGAGCCACTTAGAAACTGGTGTAAGTGTTGCGCGATTGGCCCCCGCGACAAACCGGTATCCTACCGGAGACTTGTGCAATTTCACACGAATATGAAAATGCGGGATCCTAGGCCCCCTCTGCGGGGTAATGGAATGAGCCCTGCACAAAGCGGTGCCCTCAGCATTTATATCATCGGCCGACCGTTCCGTGGCCTCATAAGCTACACCGTGTCTAAGCTCATCCAGGCATTTCTGCATGTAGTGCTTCTTGCACACAAAACAGAAGTTACCGGCAGCCTTGTCAACCGTGGTGATGACGAAATCCCGTTGAACCTCCCGCAACCGGCGCCAGTCCGAAGCCGTAAGGACCAAATGGGGATCCTCGCATCCACCCACGAAAGACTCGCCGCCCGCACTCGAATCAATCACTGTGCGTGCCTCCGCCCTAACTGCAGCAACCCAAGCAACAAGAGCCGAAGCGTCAGAGACACCTAATGCCTTTGACACTGAAAACCGCCATGCCTGTAAAGCCCGTTCCAGGTCCAAGAACGCCGCCTCCGGCATACTACCTTCAGCCCCCAAGCCCTCATGAGGCTTAGCCCTAAACATCGTGCCCCTAGCCATCAGCGACTCAATGGTTGGGTTGCGCACGAGAGACAAATCAGTGGTCACCACATGCCCGCAGTCCTGGTCTACAAAAGCACGGTAGCCACGCCTCTGACATGCACAGGTCCCTCCCATTATCCTCGCAGCCTCGACAGCCTTCATCCTAGCCACCTGCCCAAAATTACAAAACGATACCCAGACAGGAGCATCATATTTGTAACCCAACAACGGCTGTGAGACCCTTGCACGCACGCTCGGGGGCACCTTCTCAAGCCAGAGGCTGTCGTCAGCAACAATTCTGTTGAACCCCAGCTTCTCGATGGCCGGGTGCAAGAAAAGTTGAACGATGAGCGACCTAAACGTGGCTCTAACACCAGCGTTCGAGACGGAAGGAAGAGAAAACAGGATGGATGCCATAAGGGAAGTCCGGTGTGCGTCGTCAACCCCCCACGTCTGCGCATCAGAGTTAAAGAGGGCATCATACATACGCCGTAAATTCCTGTCGGCATGACCCTGCAACTCCGCCTGGGAGAAGGAGCCAGAAGCAACCCTGCCGAGGAGGAACCTGACCTTCCTATCAAAGTCCCTAGACAAAAAAGTCCTGCCAACACCATCCGCGAGAGGCGCGGCCCTCCCCTGCCAGGCGCCAACCTCAGCGACCCGGTCAAGGTTCGGGACCCTAACCCTCCTGCTCCTCGGTGACTTCCCTTCCGAGCAGAACCCTGTAGGCAAAAACGCATGCAGAGTCCGCTTCCAGAAGGTCTCACGTGGGAAAGCCAAGCTCCTGAACCCAGCCCTACCCTCGGCCGTCTTGGGGAAGTGCCCCGCGATGTGCTCGATGGGGTAGACCCTAAACTGCTGCCAGCCCACCCTAGCCATCTCCCTATGAAGAGGGTCACTCCCCTCCCCAGTTCGGAAGACGCGCTTAGCAGCGCAGACGTGCTCCCTAAACCTCTGAAAGGCCGTGTTACTAGTCATCCCTACATATAGCCTGTGACTATCCCGGATGTTATATGACATATATAACCTGGGTAGTCTTGGCTGGGCTCAATATATCTGCTGAGGGCCCGTGCGCTGCGTGCAACCTGCGTAACCTCCGAAGTGTAGCACACTTCTGCATGGTATAGTGCCACGCCGTCATCCGAGCCTGCCACAGACCATCCCTCCAGCAAAAGCTAGGAGGAAACTGTTTCTGGAGGGAACGTCTCCGATCCGCAGAAACAGGTTTCGAAAAACGAGAAAAGAACTGTCTAAAGCCATCAGCAAGCGGGGACCTCCGTGCCCTACGGGCAGGTGGGGCCTCCACCAAGGGCGCCTCTACCTCCCCTGGCGTGTCCTCTAGCATATTGCCAGACATCCCCAAGACAAAAGAGTGCGCAAAGGGTGTCCACCCCACGTCTTCGGGGCCTCGGGTCACAATGGTTACCCCCTCCCGGGGGCGAGTTGGCTGACCTACCAACCCTGCCGTAGCCGCCTTTTAATTTTTACCCCGGAGTGGCTCATGCAGGAGTAACGACGATTACCTTCCCTCCGGCTCCACCAGGATCCCAAGCCAATGACCGACCGCAGGCACAAAGGGGCGGAGCGAGCAACGCCAATCCGAAGAATGAGATATCAAGCCACAACCCCTTTCACGGAACGAGAGGACGGGCAACCAGCCGTATTCACAACAGCATCCTGCACGCATGCAGTCTGCCGCCCTCAAGAGAAGAGTGTAGTCCCGCTACCAGCGCAGCAGAACCCAGCGACAGATTGCAATACTGCAACCCGACGGAACGCGAAAACGCACCCCAACCGGCCGCAACAATGCACTCTGCCACCCCCGAGTGCACAGACGACAACGCCATCTGCTAACGCACCCGGTGAACACACTGAACGGCATGAGATCGGCCAACAAAAGCCAGCCCACCATCATCCCAGTGGATGTGAGAAGCAAATCAGGAGCAGGGCGGGGCCGTGACAAGATACCACAAACTCATACATGTTCCCAACCCTGATGCAAAGCAGCATGGAAAAATGAAACGATGTGACCGATCATCGCCCAACAATTGTTGGTCTCTGGGTAACGGAGTAAGCGGACCCTGCTGGCATGCCCCCCAGTGGCTCCCGGTCGATGGATGGGACCCGTTGGTCCATGGTTATGCCATGAATGCAGTCACACCACACAGCATGGACACCCCATGTCAAAAAAACAACCCCATGCCACACACACACACACACACGGGGTTGGGCCCTCCCCCCGGGGCCTAACCCTCGCCGGATTGGCGGGGGGACAAAGAATGGAGGGGGGAGCGTTTGTCGGCTGAGGGGTATGACCCCCCCCACACGGCTAGGGTTGCGTGTGGTGTCGGTTGGTAGCGCTCGGGGTTCCCTGCTGAGGCCTTCGAGTGCAGGGTGTTGGCTGCTGCCTTCGCCGATCGGAGCCTTGGTTGTGTGTTCTCCTTCTTGTGTTGATTGTGTTGGTTGTGTTAGCGGTGGTGTCGGTTGGGTGTTCTGGACCCGGGCCCGTAAGGACGAATCCGCACTTCTGGTGCCGTGGCCGTCGCTTGCCGTTGCTCTCTACGGTCCAGATCCGGTCTTGGGTTTCACGCACACACGTGTGGTTCGAGTTGTGTACATATTTTGCGCCTGTGCAGGCATGGTTTCATATATTTGTTTGGGGAGCCAACAGCAGATGGATTTTGCATCAACAGCAACGGCCGAGGGTACCGGAGACCTTCGGGGCGCGGTTACTTTTGTACAGACAGCCCTCCGCGCGGTTGGCATAGAGCGCCCATCCAGGCCAACCCAGCTGACAGTCCAGTATATTGGATACATTTGTATCTGACGGATGCCTCTGCTGGCGTCAGCACCTGCCCGCCCAATCCCCCGGGGTGAGAGGCAGGACTCCTAAGGCCACGGCCGGTTGCGATTCCATGGCGATGAGTTTCCGGGTGCTGTTTTTTGGCTTGATTTTGGTTTTGGTTTTTCGGCTTGGTGGCAGGTGGTGAGCGTCACTGGGCGTAGTGTTCGAATGAATGAATTATGACTATGAGTTCTGATTATGAAGGTAATCGGGCGAATGAGGGGTTTGTTTATAGTGTAAATATGGAAGGGGCGGCTGGGCAGGCGGCGGACCTGGCGGTCACGGATAGTGTAAATAATGAAAGGCGTGTTGATGGTGGGAGATCGGCTGAGCAGAGTGTAGGCCCAGCGATAGCGGCGTTGCCAGTGGGCACCCTGGTGGAGGTGTATTGGCCAGGTGAGCGCAGCTGGTATGGTGGACGGTTAGGGGGGGGGGCATCTGTGGAGGGGGCGACGGTGATTGAGTACCTTGATGGGAACCCGGAGAGAGAGGAGGTGTTCCTGGAGGACAGGCCGAGAGACCCGGGTGATCATGACGGTTTCCTGTCCAGGCGGGGTGGTGGGCGGCGCGTCGGGGTGAAGACGGCTGGTGGCTGGAGCAGGGAGGCGGAGAAGGGCTTGCTTATGGGTTGGCGGCAGCTGCCTCGGGGGGATGCGGGCGCGGGTGCGGGTGGCGAAACTGAGGGGGTCAGCGGGGAGGACGGGGCCGGAGTGGATGGTCTGGCGGATGGGATGGCAGTGAGCAGCGGAGAGGGCGTGGAGGGCCCTCATCTGTCACTTCGATTGGAACTGTCGGGGCGTTCGGCTGGGGTTAGCGTTGATCTTGGGAGTGGTGCTGTAGCGGTGGGACAGTCGGGTGGTGAGGAGGCCGTGGGGGTGGCGGGTGAGGGTGTCCACGGGGTAAGGTTAGGGACGAGGACGGTGGGGGCAGAGCGCGGGGCTGATGTGGCGGGTGAGGGAGGGGCTGTGGAGCCACTGAGACCATTGGGGGGTGCCTCGGGAGGGACTAGTGGGTCGGCGCAGCTCGAGGGAAGTGGCGGGCGGAAGGGGGCAGGACAGCGGGTGGGGAATGTGGTCTGCTCGGTGCCGGGGTGCTCAGTGGGGGCCCTAGGAAGCAGACGAGCCCTGACGGAGCATTTTCGGCGGAGCCATCCTGACGCATCGGGGCTTCTGCTGTCTGCGGCGAGGCTCACGCGGTGCCCTGAGCAGAGCTGTGGACATATCCTCTCGGAGACTGGATTGCGGCAGCATCAAGGTCGGGGTGGGGGCTGTCTGGCTAGTTATGCTCAGCGTTGTGCGCCGGCTCAGGGGGGAGGCGGCAGTGGGGGCCGGGGCAATCCACGGGCGGCGGGGCGGGCGCAGGGGCAGCACGGAGGCGAGAGCTTGGTGGGGGACCCGGATGGGCTTGGAGAGGCGGGGTGGACATGGCTGCGAGGACTGAGTGTCGACGAGTGTGCTGTGAGCGACTTCCCTTCCCTGATGGTGCCGAAGAAGTTGTGGGGACTGTTCACCGAGTGTGTGATGGTCGCGCTTCGGAGGATGCGGGTGGACACAGAGGACGTCGAGGCCTACAAGCTGTTCTTTTTACTCCCGCGCCTGGTTCTTCAGCCGGTCCACCAGGGGGTGAAGCAGGGTGTGGTCCAGGTCATTAAGGAGCGTTGCGCCCGCTTCCTACGCGGCGAGTGGGAGGGGCTGCATGCGGAGGTGCCGGGGGATCGACGAGCTGTGGCCGAGGCGGATGAGGAACGGGTGCTGCAAGATGCTGTGCGGTTGGTGAAGGCGGGGCAGCTGGGAAAGGCAGCGAAGAGGCTGGAGATGGCCAAGCTGGCACCAGCGACGGAGGAGACGTTGCTGAAGCTGGAGCGGCTGCACCCGGCTGGGACAGGCAGGAGGCAAGATGTGGGAGAGGATCGCCGGCGGGAGCTTCGGGGGCAGGCGCTTGAGCTGGATGAGAAGACGTTCGATGATGTAATGCGTAATTTGCCGCGGCCTCGGGACCGAGCAGCTCTCAGTGGCGCTGGGAGCATATGTGGGCGGTCCATGTCTCTGGTGGGCGAGATGCACTGTTGGAGGTTTGCAACCATCTGGCGGCAGGTCGGGCCCCGGCGGGGGTTCGGGAGTGGTTGGCAGGCGCTAGGTTTCTTAGTGGCGTTGCTGAAGGACGACCTCGGCGTCAACGTCCGGCCCATTGCGTGTGGCGAAGTTCTCCGGAAGCTAATGGCAAAGGTCATAGGCAGGCAGCGTGCGAAGGCCCTCAGGGCTCGATTTTGTGGGCGTCGACAGGATGATGACCATGGTGGACTGCGGGCGGCCCAGATTGGGGTTGCGGTGAAGAGAGGGGCGGACCTGGGGGTCCGCAGTGTTCAGGCAGCCCTGGATCGGCACCCGGAATGGGTCTGTGTTAAGGCAGATGCCAGGAATGCCTTCAATGCGGTGCACCGTGAGGCAATGTTTGAGGCTATCGAGCGGGACTTCCCGGAGCTGTGGGCATGGACGGACCCTTGTTATGGGGTGGATGCGAACCTGGAGTTTCGGCTGGGGGGCGTTGATGGCTCGGTGATGCGATTTGTCAAGTCGAAGGAGGGCACGCAGCAGGGGGACCCCCTGGGGCCACTTTACTTGGCTGCCCCGTTGCAGGTGGTGCTGGAGCGGGTTCAGGAGGGACATTCTAGCGTGGTCATCTTTGCCTACTTGGATGACGCTTTCTTCCTGGGCCCTCCGGTTGAAGCGGCGCTCGCGTATGAGACTTATATGGAGGAGGCAGTGGCGATTGGCCTGGATATTCAGCCGGTGAAGTCAGCGGCTTTCTCGCCTGAGGGGGACGCCAGTTGCTTCGAGGCCGGGATGCCGGGTGCACGGGGGGAGCTGGACTTCATCGATGTCTTGGGGGTGCCGGTGGGGAAGGCAGAGGCGGTCAGTGTGGAGATGTTGAAGAAGGTGGAGGAGCTATGTGGCATCCTGCCCCTCTTGAACAAGCTTGGGCATGCGCAGGCCCAGGGGCTCCTGCTTCGATTCTGTGCCCACCCGAGGCTGGGGTTCTGGCTGCGAGGTGTGCCGCCGGAGATGATGCGGGAGGCGGCTGAGGAGCATGACAGGAGGATGCAGGGGGCGTTGCGGGACTTGCTGCCTGGCGGTGGATTGGCGTGGCACTCCTGTGAGTTTGCCACCCTCCCGCATGGGATGGGCCTGACTAAGGCGGCGAGGGTGAGCAGTGCGGCCTGGCTTGGCGGGTTTGCGCAAGTCTGGGAGGATATGCGGGAGCTCTTTCCAACAGTGACGGCGGGGACCGAGGACCTCGGGGCTGAGAGCGACTTGCCGTATGTTAATTCTTTGCAAGCGGCCATGCAGAAGGTGTCGGAGGCGATGGAGGTGATTGGGGAGGCGAGGGGAGCAAATGAGCATTTGCCACCACAAGTGCCAAAGGCGGACGACGTCAAGAAGTTGAGTGATTACAGCAGGTCTCAAAAACGTGCCCAACGGGTCTATGCTGCTGTCCTCCACTCTGCGGATTGGCTTTGGCTGGCTGGGCACGTGGGGGCGTCTCGGCTCCCCTGGCTTTTCTCGGTGACCTTCAACAGCATTGGGCCTGCTTTCTTGAGGGGTGTTCCATGCTGCCCAGCCCTGGAGCTCAGTTCGGCGGAATACCGGGTGGCCCTGCGGCACATTCTTCATGCGGAGCAGCCCCTCCTTGGCCAAGTGGAGGAGTGCCCCGATTGTGGAGGAGAGCGGGATCCCACCGGGACACACTTACTGGCATGCCGGGGGGGAGTGGGGGCTGGGGGAGGAAATTGGTACTCTTTCATCCACCACAAACTGCAGAGGGTGCTGTTCGAGGTGGCCAAGTCTGCCTATCCCTTGGCGTCTGCATTGCACGATGACTTCGCGGGCTACCTGCCTACTCACGGAATCATTGCCCGGATGTGACAGTGTTAGATGCGGAGGGACCGGGCCAGCATGTGCTGTTTGATGTGGCCACGGCGCGGCCGATGTCAGACGCGCACCTGGGAGCGACCATGATGGCCCCCGGGGCGGCGGCGAAGAAGGTAGAGGAGAGCAAGGTGGCGACGTACGGGGATGTCCGCCCACATCACTTCATCCCCTTTGGGGTGGAGGTGTACGGTGGGCTGGGGCCTGCGGCGTATGGATTCCTTCGGAAGACGCAGCGGCGCTTCAGGGAGCGGCGGTACATGGAGGCGAACGCGGAAGGGGGAGAGCAGGTGGATGGCAATGGGGACGAGGACGAGGACGAGGACGAGGAAGCGGCACGTGGCGGGGCGGTGGGCTGGAAGGAGAAGTGGGTCCGGCTGCTTTCTTTCGCGCTTGCACGGGGGGTTGCAGGGCTGATCATCAGGCGGGCTGTAGGGCGATGTCCGGCCGGAAGTGGGTGGCGTTGGGCT
This sequence comes from Cymbomonas tetramitiformis, assembly GCA_001247695.2. Taxonomy (NCBI): domain Eukaryota; kingdom Viridiplantae; phylum Chlorophyta; class Pyramimonadophyceae; order Pyramimonadales; family Pyramimonadaceae; genus Cymbomonas; species Cymbomonas tetramitiformis. The sequence continues at coordinate 75,430 of LGRX02006256.1, forward strand.
AGCGGAGGGCGTGTGGGAGGAGGCATGGGCCCGGACCTGGATCGGGGGGAGGCGGACCGACGGGAAGGGGCGGAGAGGTTGGCACTGATGGACAGAGCGTGGGAGGACGCGTTCGAGGAGACAGACCATGCCACGCAGGATGGGTCTGGCGGTGGGATGCAGGAATCTGAGGGAACGCAGCGTGAGCGGTCTGGGCACGCTCCCGGTGAGGCAGGCGAGGCAGGCGCGATGGCATCGAGGCTTTTGGAGAGCATGAAGGACGTGCAACGGGAGGTGGAGCATCTGGGCACTGTGGAGGGTCAAGGAAGGGGCACCGCCGAGGCGCGATCTGGAGGGGCACGGGCAGGCATAGGCGGGCTCAGCCAGGCGGCGTCAAGTGTCGAGGATATCTTGAATGCGTGGGATGGCCTTTTGTCGCCGGGCCCGGGGAGTGGGGTCTGGACTCAGGAGCAGAGTGGGGCCTCGCCGGAGCAAGCAATGGCCTTGGCTGAGGGAGGGGTGGCCACCTTGATGGGGGCGAGCAGGCGGGTGGCCGGCCTTCTTGGGGGGGTTGATGGCATGGGGGGAACTGATGAGGATGACGGGGGAGATGTGGGGAGGTCCGCGGGTGGAGATGACACACGCCGGGCCCCTCAGAGCCCGGGGGCCCATCCTGGCAGCGATGACCACTTACAACAGGTTGCACGGCAGCATACGGCATCTCATCAGCTTCCGTGCCCATCGGGCGAGGTTGCTGGCCGTGCCGGAACTAACAGTGAGCAGCTGTCGGGAAGGCGACGACCGGGTGGTGAACTATCGGCCACCGGGAGGGCTTGGGACACACAGGCAACTGTGGGGATGGGACCCCAAGTAGGAACAGTGCGGCGTGACAGTTACAGCGCAAGTGTGGAGCGCATTGCTCAAGTTCGCGGCCACCTCGCAAGGCAATCAGCGCAAGGGCTCCAGTCACGGGAAGTTGGTGCGGGGGGTAGAGGGCTACAGGTGCAAGTCGGTGGCGGATGCGCAAGTTTGGATGAGGGCAACCCAGTTTATCATTCTCAGCCCCTTGGGACAGCGCTTGGGCATTCTGGCCGTGGCGTGGGTGGGCAAGCTCTCTTGAGACCAGGCTGTAGGGGGCAGCGGGGTGATGTGGGATGTGGGCTTGGTGGTGGAGGGGTGGCTCGATTGGCGGAGGTGAGCCGGCTCCAGAGACACAGCAGCAGTGCGCCGGCAGGACAGCCGCAGAGGGGCTCAGGTGGCCCAGTGAGGCTCAGGGAGCAGAGGGGTGGTCTTGCGCGTGGGCTTGGTGGTGGAGATATGGCTCGCGCAGATCGGGGGACAGGGATGGACCGGCTTCAGGCACAAGGCGGCAGTGCGCTGGTGGTGCAGATGCAGAGGGGCTCGGGTGGCTCAGCGAGGCTTAGGGGGTCCCATTCTTCACCAGTGAGCTCCGGAGAATCCGGATGAGTGTCCCGAAGTGTGTGCTGAATCCTTTGATCCCCGGCGTGGGTACATAGAGCAGTCTCTTGTGGCTACGGGGTGCCAAAGGATTCGCAAGGATAAGCATACACTGAACGGCATGAGATCGGCCAACAAAAGCCAGCCCACCATCATCCCAGTGGATGTGAGAAGCAAATCAGGAGCAGGGCGGGGCCGTGACAAGATACCACAAACTCATACATGTTCCCAACCCTGATGCAAAGCAGCATGGAAAGATGAAACGATGTGACCGATCATCGCCCAACAATTGTTGGTCTCTGGGTAACGGAGTAAGCGGACCCTGCTGGCATGCCCCCCAGTGGCTCCCGGTCGATGGATGGGACCTGTTGGTCCATGGTTATGTCATGAATGCAGTCACACCACACAGCATGGACACCCCATGTCAAAAAAAGGAAACATGCGGGCACCTAAGTGCTCCCCACAAAATTCAAGGGAGAACACAGAAGTTGTACATCACCACCTTCTGCCTCTCCTCGCAGCACGACAGACGAATCTACCGAGCTCTCCAAGAGGCAGTGCCCGCCAGAATGGCACCACAGGGATAACCGCCTCCCAAAACCCACTTCCACCCGGCGGCCGTCCCCGTTCACAGCGATCCGCCAGTACTTCATATCAAGGTCAAAGAACACAAGTCCCCCGGCATGTGTAATAACCATGAGCACTGTACACGGAGAGGGAGCTAGCGTCAGACGAATCCAAGACACTCCCAAAAAGCGAGCCGTAGACGAATCCCCGACGCACTCAAAGAGGCAGTACCCATCAGAAGGGTACCACAGGGACAGCCACAATCCCATCATCCAAATCATTCCAGTGGCCGTCCCCGTTCACAACGAGATGCCAGTACCCCATAAAGTGGGTGTCGATCACCAGTCCCCCGGCAGGTGAAAAAGCCCCAAGGCACTGGACATAAATAGAGCCAGCCGCAGACGAATCCCCGACGCCCTCAAAGAGGCAGTACCCGTCAGAAGGGTACCACAGGATAAGCATACACACACATCTGAAGTGTGTGCTGAATCCTTTGATCCCCGGCGTGGGTACATAGTGCAGCCGGTCTTCTGCGGCTACGGGGCGCAAAAGGAGTCGGTACAAGGATAAGCATATACACACATATTTTGTATACTTCCTATTATTATTATCATCGTATACACACACACACATATATATATATCACACATCAAGTCAAACTTTATTCGGGTCAAAGGCAGTGCTCAACGAATCCTGTGCAGGTAAAGAATACATGTACAAGATTATTGTAGCCCGATACACAAGCTGGGCAGTCTGCTAATGAGCACGCACCTGCGGGCATGGGGAGCATTGGAACGATCCTCGCGTGTTGATGCAGCTTGTTCGCAATCCGGGCACTTCGTCTGAGAGCCAGCAGCCGCCATTGGGCAGCTCCTGACATTCATCCACGTCAGTGCACCCGTCATCGCGATCCGCCGCAGCTCGAAAGCCAGCGGGACAGTCTCCGCATATTCGTCCAATTCCTGGCGCGGGAATGTCCTCACACGTCTGGATAGCGCTGCCATTGCTCCAACAAGGCTGCTTGGCACACCCATCTATTTCAGCGCATCGTTGACCGCTCGCTTCAGCCCGATTGGACGAAGTTTCTGCTAGCTCAAGACCGCTTGGACATGCTCCACACACCGCAGTGTTGGTACGACCATCCATCGTACATGCCACCATCGGATCGCAGCCCCCAAAGCCACTCCCGCTTGCTGGGCAGTAATTCTCTTGACATGTGACGCCGTTTCCCAACATGCCCGGGGGACATGGGGAACACACGTATCCCGTGCCTGGCGCGGGTACATCGATACACTGCGCACCGTCGCACGCATCGACGCCTGAGCCTATTTGGCAGCCGTCGTCATCGACGCACCCAGTTGTGCCGGATCCTGCGTAGCCCTCTGGACACTCTCCGCAAAGCTGCTCTACGCTTGCACTGTCTTCTGCCTGCTTGTTATTGCACGTTGTGAGCAGATCGCACCCGCCATTGTCGCGATCACAGCTCGTGATGGGCAGGCAATATGTCGCCATGCTGCCGCTTGTTCCTTCCGGGCAGCCGCGATTGCACTCTGCCGGAGGATTGTGATTGGTGTACGACATATGTTCATCACATCGCAATAGCACATCTTCGTATGGTGCGCTCGTCGAGGTGCTGCTGGAAGATGCGTTTGGAAAGCCTGGTGCCAGGTCAGCACCATGGGAGGAGTGGTTACTTGCTGCAACGTGTTGATTTGTTGACTCGTTGTGACTGGCATTGCCATTCACACTCGGCAAATCCGATGAAACCGGAGTAGAATTCCGGAGAGGAAGAGGAGAAGCAGCATAAGCAACAGGAGGAGGAGTTTGAAGCAGGGGTGGGCACAGAGGTGGTAGGGGCGATATGGGCAGAGAAAAAGGTAGCGGTGGTGGCGGATTGGTAGGCGGTGAGGGAGGTGGAGGGGTTTCATAAATTGTAAGAGTGCCATTTAGGGTGGAGGGAGGCAAGCCCATCGATGCGCTGAAAGTGACCGTGCCACTTAGGAGGAAATCGCCAACCGTGAAGCCGCACATGTCGAGCGTACATCCGGCTTTGTCACACACGGATCTTCCAGCAAAGGTCCAAGAGAGGTTGTTTGGACCGCCGAGACTTTGGACATAAATGTGGTCCACACTGCAGTTTTGCAGGGCCACCACTCGGATGCACGTGCCATTGGCACTTCCTTGGTAGTATGCCGTCATAAAATCCCCTAAGCTGACATGAATGGTGGGTGGGGGAGGTAATGGGAGGGAAGGGGGCCTTGGAGGGCTTGGAGGCTTGGAGGAGGGCTTGAGGGGGTCTTGGAGGAAGAGGGGGTGCCAGGGGTGGTGAAGGCGACGGTGAGGGGGAGGGGAGTACACCATCTCGTATGAAGAGGTAGATATGAAGGAGCTTGTTATCTTGGCATACGCTGCAAAATGTGCGAAGGTGAATATCGAGCTTGGGGACGAGGATATCGTTGATCGAAAGAGTTCGGGTGTAGACGTTGCAGATGAAGCGAAGTACACTACAGAGGAGACGCTCACACTGCCGCCTGTGATGCTGATCACCACAAGGTCAAAAGGAGTGACACCTGCAGCCGCAGCCATCTGTATACTAAAGTCTCGAGTGAATGATTCGTCGAAGCTCGGGTCGTCAAATGCGAATAAAGAGAGAGACGCGAAAGTGATAATCGACGACACTCCGGCCACCACCACCGTACCAGGTGGAGGGCAAGGAGGCGGTGGTGGCGATGGAGGTGGGGGTGGCCATGGAAGGGGGGTTGGTGGGGAGGGGTGAGCAGGAGGTGGGGGAGAAGGGGGTGGCGGTGCAGGAGGCGGAGGAGCAGCGTATACAATCACGTGTCCCCAGACGTTTGTCACCGGGACACCAGTGCTACTTTTGAACCGAACAATTCCGCTGACATTGTACTCACCCACTTCGAATCCACATAGATCGAGCGTGCAGATTGTGGTGTCACACATGTCTGTGTGCTCCGCTATCCAGGACAAGGAGCTCGGCCCAGCTGTGGTGCTCAAAGAGACGTTTTCCACACCCACTGGGAGCATCGTGCGGATGCATGTAAAGCTCGAATTGCCCTGCCATCAATACGACATGGTTCAACAAGCTGCCCTGCCATCAATGCGACATGCTTCAATGAGCTGCCCTACCATCCATACGGCATAACTATTCTATGGGATCGTCCTGCCATCAATACGGCATAGTTCAATAATTTTCGTTCATGAAGACGGAGATCGAGTTTGGTTTACAGCAGTCTTGTCACAGTGATGCTTGCCTCGTAGATCTCCCATGATAGAATAGCAAGTGTCAAAAGCTAAAATAGCGAATGTCACAGGCTAAAATAGCGAGTGTCACAGCACATATGCGTGAATAGCATCGATATCACCTGCGCATATGTCGTCAATGTGTTCCCTACACTGTTTTCCGAGGTAGTGATGTAAATACTTGGAGGCGGTGGGCTTGGTGATGGCGGCGGAGATGGGCGAGGAGGGAGACTAGGAGGTGGCGGCGGAGGAAATGTCGGAGCAGCGGTCGGTAAGGTGGTGATGGGTGGACTTGTCGGTGTCAGTGTGGGGATGAATGTGGACGGGTTTGCGGTCGGATATGCACTCGTAGGGGAGCTTGTGGTGGGGCTGAAGGTAGTGGGGGAGAATGTGGAGGGGGGTTCAGTGGGCCCTGCATGAAGTTCCCAGCCATCCGCCCAGTGTAACACACCTACTACGCAGCGGTGGCTGGTCAATGCGGTCAGCTAACTACAAACCATGTGCGAAAGGATTCTCCGAGCAGGGTACGGCGACGGTAGCTTTCTCGGATGCACATTCCTCTCAGCCAGACCCAGAAAGCCCCATCAGAGGAATTTAGGCTTCTATGGCTTTTAATTTATCGGTTCAAGAATAAGCCGCACGCACACTGCACACTTACACTCGGCATGAGGAGTTCCCGCCGGCCCAACCACCACATCAAGCAAATTACAACACCTGTATCTCATCCTCGGAGCAATTCCTTTGGCGCCACGCAGCCACAGGCTGCACTACTATGTACCCACCCCGCGGATCAAATGATTCAGCACACATTTTGGGACACTCATCCGGATTCTTCGGAGATTGCTAGTGAAGAACGGGACCCCCTAAGCCTCACTAGGCCACCTGAGCCCCTCTATCTACAGCTGAGTTATAATTGTGTGTGGCATATCCTTGGACCGATTCCATTGGCATCACATAACCATGAACGAATGGCTGATTGTACCTTCACCGGGGATCAAAGGGTTCAACACACACTTCGGGACACTGATCCAGATACTACAGTAACTCTCTCTTCCTTGGACAGCCTCCTTTGGCAGACCGTAGCTGCAGAAGACCGGTGGCACTATGTACTCACGCCGGGGATCACAGGATTTAGCGCACAAGTTGGGACACTTATCCGGATTCTCCGGAGCTCGCTAGTGAAGAATGGGACCCCCTAAGCCTCGCTGAGCCACCCGAGCCCCTCTGCATCTGCACCGCCGACGCGCTGCTGCCATGTCTCTGGAGCCGGTTAATCCCTGGGTGCCCCCCGAGCTGCGCGAGGCATCTCTTCACCACCATGCAAGCCCACGCGCAAGACCACCCCTCTGCCCTCTGAGCCTCACTGGAACACCTGATGAGCCCCTCTGCGATTGCCCTGCCGGCGCACTACTCTGCGGTATCTCTGAAGCCGGCTCACCTCTGTCCCTCGAGCCTCTCGAGCCATCTCTTCACCACCAAGCCCACACTCGGGACCACCCCGCTGGGACCCTCTCCCCGTCCTAGAGCCTGGGCTCAAGAGAGCTTACCCACCCACAATACGACCAGAATCCCCAAGGGCTGCCCCAAGGGGCTGAGAATGATATACTGGATTGCCCCCATCCGAGCCCGCGCACCCACCACCGACTTGCGCCTGCCACCTTCAAATCCATGAGGCTGAAGCCCTCGCACTGAACTTTGCCTTGCGAGGAAGCTGCAAACTTGAGCAATGCGCTCCACACTTGCCTTACAACTGTCATGCCGCACTGTTCCTACTTGGGGTCCCATCCCCACAGTTCCGCCCTGTGTGCCCCAAGCTCTCCCGGTGGCCGATCGTTCACCATCCGGTCGTCGCCTTCCCGACAGCTACTCATCACTGTAACTTCCATATGATTGTGGGTGTGCTTATCCTTGGACCGACTTCTTTGGCAAACCGTAGCCACAGAAGACCGGCTGCACTGTCTGTATGTTTGAGTTTGTGAATACTTATCTGCACTATAGTGCATGCCGTGCATGCATGGGCAAGCTGTGTATATACAGCCATATTGTGTGCGCTTATCCTTGGACACACATTTTGGGGTGTGCGTGCGGGCATGAATGCTGCACATTTAAATACCGAATATACATGTTTAGGGTTTTAGGGTTGACGCATGATCAGTTTGATCAGTTTGACGCCCTATAATTAGCAAATCCATTGAGTTGATGGGTGTAAAGCTCACGGGCAGATATCATTTTTGACCACTGTTCTTGGGCAACCTGCGGTGGGTGATGTCGTAGTAGGATATGCAGTACTGGGCGAGCTCGTAGCTGGCGAGCTCGTGAATGGGGATGTCGTAGGGATTGTAGTCGGTGGTATGGTGGTTGGAGATGTGGTGGGGGATGCACTTGGGTAGGTAGTAGCTGGCGATGCAGTCGTTGGACTCCTACTTGGACTTACCGCTGCGCCTCAAAATCCCAGTGATCCGTAGGCATGCTGCATAAATTATATCATGGCCTGAAGCAAGTCTCCGCTGCGGCGTACTACTATGGATGCACTTGCTACTATACATACGCCCGTGTAAGGGCTAAACTATCATAGAAAACAATATGACAGTGACATCAATTGTGTTGCCAAATGAACATAGTCAATTTATGGGCGCTCCTAAGTAATGCTGTAGTAACATATACACCTTGCGATGTCATCTTGAGATCCAAGGGATCATGTGAGGCGGGCCACCGAGGCACAACAGCTCAGACCTGATAAAGAATGCATAAAGCACATAAGTAATATGCTGTATATGCAAATCGCTTGCATACCCTTTCGAGCATGCTGTACATAATTTCAGGGGTATAATGATAAATCATGATGCATGGAAGGAGCAGGGGTGAGCCTAAGATAGAAGAGCACTCACTTGGTGGCTTTGACGGACCTCGTGTAGTAGGAACTAATATGCCAAACACAGCCGCCAAGCATGCATACCCAAGGAAATCAGCCCAAAGCAATGAATTCCACTTCCCCTAAATTCCAAATTTGAATTCGTTGTTCATCCAAATTCAACTTTAAGACAGTTTTGGAAACTTCTCTCTCAAGGCGCACTCGACTATCGTACTTTCCCACTTGATCATTGCCTAAGATTAGACTAAATCGAAACTACTTTGATGCGATTCAAGGGCGATTGCGCTGATGCATTGCGTCATAAAGAGATCTTTCCATCAGTGACATCTTCAACATTGGATTTGAACTTTGCAAGCTGCATACAGTAATTACTCACCGTTAAGAACGACACTCGAAGTTAGGGATTGGCCAGATTATCTGGGGGGGGAGTACCCAAGTTGGTGAGTATCACTGGCTGGACTATTTTTGCTATGAAATCATCCTAAAATAAGAAATATGGTGCTGGCTGCCGCAGGCGGAACTCTTTGAAAATATCGCCTTTTTAAGTGTTTATCAATGACGATTTAAGAAAATAGCTGGCTGATTGAATAAAACAACCCACCATTCTTAGCAAATTCCATAGGACGCTTGCGCTGGCGCGGGGTTGGGGGGGTACCCAAGTTGGTGAGTATCGCCGGCTGACCCTGAATCTACGGTTTTCTTAATGGTCTTGAGAGCACGGGGCACACTCCGTGATTCACGGGGTGTGCAGGAGTGACTCCGAGGGATGGGAGTGAATTCCTCCACGTAGGCTGCAGGGCTGGGCGGTTTGTGCCACCCTGACTCGCAAGGACCGCACCCAGCAGTGCTCTTTTGCTTTACCCGTTTATGATGCTTCTGGGCGCGACGCCCTCATGGTGGCTGGGCTGTATGAATCATACTCAACACTGTGGGGTGGTGGGAGGTCTCTCGTGCATTCATCAGCGAGCACTTCCCGCATCCACTGGGGTCGGGTTGATGAGCTGCTGCAGGCAGACCACGCAAGAATCTCACCAGGGGAAAAGCGGGGGATTGATGCGCGTCACTGATTCCGGTCGAGAGAGGGAACACCAGCGTCAGAGGGGCATGGCAGAGCGATCCGTTGGGTTTTTAGGGATCCAGGGTTTTGGCATGGTGCTGAGCGAAGAGTGCAAGCGTCCCAGACTGGGCTCTAATATAACGTAACTATATCAAATGTATGGGGAGATGCACTGCAGGATACTGCAGGGCACTTGAGGACACTGCGTGAGATTCGAGGACACTGCAGGATGCTCAAGGACACGGCAGGATGCTCAAGGACACTGCATGATGCTCAAGGACACTGTTGCAGGATGCTCGAGGACACTGCTGGTCTGCTGCAGGATGCTCGAGGACACTGTCGGATACTCCGCAAGCAAGGACATTGCCGGACACTCAAGAATACTCGAGGACACTGCAGGATATTCGAGGACGTAGCCGGATACATGAGAACGCTACATACGATACTCAAGAACGTGGCAGCAAACTCGAGGACGTACAGTAGCCGGTTACCCAAGGACACTGCAGGGTACTAGAGGAAACTTCCATACCGGTCTTCTGCGCCGGTTGTTCAGACGCGCCAGAGTTGTTCTCCGGCGCGACTTGCTCACTTTCTTGATCGAACATTGTCGTAAGTCATCAAGAGGTTTAGACTTCCACAGTAACTTTAAAATTTGGGATAAAAATTTGCAGTGTGCTGCACTAAGAATTTCTTGCGAGGAAAATTTCTTGTGAAGTTCTTTTGCGAAGGCAAAAGAACAGAGCTGCGGATTCCCGTTGTCGGAACTCCTAAATACTTTTGGCGTCAGATCTAACTCAGCTGCTGATTTGATCTAACGGCTCAGGAAACCCTGATCGATCTACCGGCACAGAAACCTCTAAAACTTCGCAGGCTCCAATTTAACCATATCAAATGTTGCGAATGGACATAGATCCTCAACTTGGCGCTCACCTGCCGTTGTTGGGGAGGTAGTTGAAGGCGCGGTTGTTGTGGGTGTAAGAGTTGGAGGGAGCGAAGTAGGTGACCATGTTGGAGACACCGTGCTTGGGGAAATAGTGGGGATTGTTGTTGGTAAATCGGTTGGTGACAAGGTAGGGAGTGACGTGGTAGGCGACATGGTAGTCGGAGTTACAGTTGGTATCATGGTGGTCGGGGCAAAGGTAGCAGGAGATGCAGTTGTCGGAGTTGTTGAGGGGGCTGAAGTAGTAGGCGATTTAGTGCTCGGTGAAGAAGTTGGGTGTGTGCTTGGCGCAGAGGTGGTAGGTGATTTTGTGATCGGAGAAGTTGTTGTTGGTGTGAAAGTTGGTGAGATGGTGGTTGGTGATTCACTGGATGGTGAAACAGTGGGGGGGGAGGTTGTGGGACCTCGGGTGGAAGGATTCAATGTGGGACTCGAAGAAGAAGGACTTTGTGTGGGATAATTTGTAGTTGGTGTCAAAGTTGGTGAGCTGGTGGTTGGTGATACGGTGAATGGTGAAAACGTGGTGGGGGAGCTTGTGGGAGGAGAAGGTGGAGGGGGCGGAGGAGATGGGGGCGGGAGAGGCGAAGGGGGTGGGGGAGGCACTCTTGCGACATCCCCTACGATAATTAGTGGTATAGCAAGTGCTCCAGCAAGTGCTGCAAATCCAAACTGTGCAACTACATTCATATGGATTACAAGAATAAGCTGTTGCAGAACAACCACTCGAGGTCTTCCCGGTGAAGTCATAGTAGGTGCTGGGGCAAGAAGCAGGTGTGCCCGGCGTACAACCGGTGTAGTAGTCTGCAACGGTCAAATGCGAGAGAGGGTGTCGGCCCAAAGAATGATGTCGGCGCGCAGCAAAGGGGGGAGGTGGAGGGCTTGGTGGCGGTGGTGGGCTTGGTGGCGGTGGTGGGCTTGGTGGTGGCGGTGGGCTTGGTGGTGGCGGTGGGCTTGGTGGGGGCGGGGTGGAAGGAGTGAATGCGGAACTAGTTGGCGTGGAAGTTGTGGGACTTGTGGGACTTGTGGAACTTGGTGCGGAGGTGGGAGAATTGGCTGTCGGGCAAGCAAGAGCAAAGTCAGTCATCCCCACCTGTAATATGTAACATATGAATATCAGACACTCTGATAGGGACCATAAAGATTCCTAAAGCTCATCTCATCCATCATAACGGGCGAAAATACAAATAGAGGCATGATGGCCCTACACACAGGTAGGCCCACGCAGAAAACCAACCTAAGAATTTCTTGCATGAAGAGATAGCACTTGGCCAATAGTATTCACAAGTTGCAAATGAAGTGTATTTTCTGCTCTCATGTCGACAGACGATAAACTAACAGTCCGTAGTCGAAAGACACACCCCAGAATTTGCCAAAAAATCTCGCCAGAATTTGCCCCATAGTCACCCCAGGCGACGTCGGGGGCGACCCGGCAACCTTGGAACCCGGATTCAAAATTTGCCCGCATGCTGTAACTATACCCTGCTCAGTTTTGAAAACGCTTTAGGAAGTAGTCCATGAGCTTCACCTACCTTGGACTAGCTATCGCCGCAAGAATCTGAGAAACGCTCGCACAAGGAATTTCCCGTATGATCCTGTACGATCTTGAAGTTTGGAATCATACAGGATCATACAAGATCATACAGGATCATTCGAGATTATATAGGATCCCGTGGCGCTGGCCACTTTTAGACTCTTTGGACTCTTCTTGTTAAATTGCTTTGTAATGGAATAGTACCTCCACCCTCACACCCCTGCGCTTTTGACACACCATGTTTTCGACCCTCATGTCCAAACCTACCCTCCCTCCCTCATGTCCTTACGCTCCAGGCACATCCAACTTCCTTCAACTTTTACTTTGGTTTCTCGCCCATCTCGCAGTGTTGTGGGCTTACCACAATGAGTATACCCTCCGCAGTAGCATCGGAAGCATCCCGTACGTATAAACTCGCATGTATAACCAACAGCATAGAGGTCATCGCAGTTGTAATTATAGGAGGCAATGCAAACCGGACACCGCACCTCACAAAGCCGGGGAACAAGCTCACACTTTCACGTGATTCCGTGAAGCATCGCGAGGCGGCTGGGACACGTTTATTGTCCTCCAACTAACATTCTGCGAGCTCTTACTTACTTTGCAAGGTGGCATAATTGGAAACTACTTGGTCGGGATACGTTGCAGTGCAAGCTTATGATTCGTACATGTATGTTCCCCGCAAAGGAATGGGAAACCAGATAGAGTGTTCCTCGTAGGTCCACCCGCTCCGTGAACTGGATCCAGTATGCCACGCTCACGTGCGTCCAGTCTGACTATGGCTGCTTTATTATACATTTGATGATTCCGATATTGTCCAGGCGAGCGCTTGTATGGGATACTTGTTGCGCATGAGGTACCTTATAATATTTCGCATTTCGTTTTTCTTGGTACCCTGCCTTTTCTGTCAGGGGCGGTAGTTTGACCGGTTCGCCACCGGTCAGCTCAGGTTGAATTCCTGACCGCCTCGAGGTGGGCGGCTGGGCGCACAATCAGCTTTGCACTGCCCAGCTGACTGTGCACCCAAGCGGCACTGCATAAGCATACACATATATGTTACAGCGTGAGCCCGCCGCTAGCATATGCTCGCGCATTTTAGCATGAGCCCGTCTGTCAGTGCTAAAATCGTTGGCATGAGTCTGGTCATTGTCCTGGCGCTCAACCTTGGTCATTGTCCTGGCGCTCAACCTTGGTCATTGTCCTGACGCTCAACCTTGGTCATTGTCCTGGCTCAAACCTTGGTCATTATTGTCCACGGCGCTCAACCTTGGTCATTGTCGTGGCGCTCAACCTTGGTCAGGCGCTCAGCCTTGGTCATTGTCCACGACGCTCAACCTTGGTCATTGTCCTCCAGGCTCAGTCTTGGTCCTTGGTCATTGTCTGACGCTCAACCTTGGTCATTGTCCTGGCGCTCAACCTTGGTCATTGTCCTGGCGCTCAACCTTGGTCATTCTCCTGGCGCTCAATCTTGGTCTGGCTGGGAGTATATCATTATGAATGTGGAAACAGCCTTTCTAAACTCTACCCTGGAGGAGGACCTGTATGTTCGCCTTCCCTGAGGACTGCACTATGAAGGCCGCACCCGTAGCACAAGCTGGTCAAGGCTGTGTATGGCCTCAACCCTCAAGCAGCAGGCGGGCAATGAGTGGTTCGAGAACAGTGTTGCATTCGTAATGGCTTATGACGGCCGGATGCAGAGGAGTAATGTGGAGCCCTGCTTGTATTTCATCAGGGATGCTACCTTGACAGTGCTCATACTGGCCTACGTGAATGATTATTTCATTACCACTAACGCCAAGGACTGGTATATATGCTGCCTTTGTGACGGCCTTTAACTCCAAGTATGCCTGCACGGACCTTGGACTGTCGGACGTGGTGATGGGGATTGGAGTGCGCTGGGGGCATGATGCTGCGTAATCTGTCTCAGACTGTATATGTGACTCAGATGACTGAGGCCTATGGACTCACTGATGCAAAGCCCGCTGCGCTACCCACATGGCACTTGGGACCACGTTGCAGTAGTTATCACTATGTGATGGCAAGGATGCCAGTATACCCTTCAGGGCCCTGCTTGGACAACTCCAATGGGTGGCCAGGTGCACTCGCCCAGACATCACGGCAGCTGCATCACCACTGTCCAGATTCTGCTCAACCTGTGGGTAGGCGCACTTTGTGGTGATGAAGCAGATGCTGAGGTACCTGAAGGGCACTTTGGGCCATGAGCTGGTAGAGGCTGGTACTGCGCACTGCTTTTGTGCCAAGGGGGTCTTGTGCGGGTACTAATGCACCGCCTCTATGTAAATACACAGATGCAGAGTTGCAGACCATGCTGAATGCAAGGTCACCAGAAGAGCCACCTCTGACAGTATTGCGGTGTACCTAGCTATGTGGAAGCCTCACCATATTTTCTTCAATGATGCAGCGCTGTGTTTCACTATCCACAACTGATGCGGTAATTATTGCAATATCTGAAGGTGCTTGTGAGATAAAGTATGTGCTCGACATTCTGGACAGCCTTGTATACATACACAGGCCTGTGCCCATGTACTGCGACAATCGGGGTGCCATATATTTGGCCTGTGATCATGTCAAGGTATGGCTTACGCGAGGTCGACTTTACACAAAACTTCCGAAAATATTTTTATTCGATAAACCTGTCGCTCAAAGCAATCTAAACATATTGCGCGCTCCGGGTATACAATTGACCCAGGCATTGAAAAGTTATGCTCGATACCGCTCAGTTATCTCCCATACTTAACCATACTTAAGCGGATACTTAAATCGCTTATATCTCACGATCTAGAAAATCAGAAGTTTTGTGTAAACTCGACCTCGCGTAAGCCATACCTTGATGTCAACAACAGCAGGTCCAAACACATCGAGGTGAGGAACATGTACATTCGGGAACAAATCAAGCAATATCCAGGCCCTATACACTGTTTTCCTCTGACAACACCACCGACATGTTCACCAAGCTCTGGCATTGCCTACATTCAGTATATGCACCGTGAGCTACTTGGTGTAATGCTATTTGAAGGGCATGCGAAGTAAGATGATCATCTACGGAGCTGAAGCTGGAGACAGGGCACCATCCCTACAACTGGAGCTGGCGACAGCAAGGGCACCATCCCTAGGACTGGATGCACTGAAGGGGTACCATCCCTAGGACGGGCAGTAAACAATCGCCCTTTAGAAGTGGTGTTGGAATCTGCAGTGCCTGCTGACCAATTTGGTGTAAAGACTGACTATCTAGGACTTGTACAGTCTCAGGAAGCTCAAACCCTGAAGAAACCCTAAGAGACCCTTAGCTCTAGATATTGAACCCTACAGAACTGATCGCGGCCATTAGATCTTAGCATGGCCATCGGGAAGACAGTAAGCGTAACAGTTCTAGATGTGTCGCTGCAGTCGGTATGGACTGACAGTGACACGTAGTATCGATATTTTGTGAACTTTCACCCAGTCTGCCCAATCACCAGCGTGTAATAATTGGGCATGCATGGTAAGTTCGCGGCGTTACGCGATGCGAAATGTTTCACTTTGTTAATGAAAGTTTTTGCTCGCTTAGGCTAGTGCACATTGTTGAATTACAAAACGCCAGGAACCTATCCGGCGGTGCTACTTGTATGAGAGCTGCCCGGAGGTATCCGGCTGGTGGGATGGGAGGCACTCTAGTGACCGGCCTTACCTCATCAAGCACTGGGCTACTCTGAAAGAGGTGGCGCCCCCCGTGATTGATGCTTCTTAGGGGTGGCAGGGGGACATTGCTTGCCTACCGTGAGTGGAGGCACATTGTGCTGGCAGGGGAGAAAGCTTCTTATTTATTGTAAACGGAAAAAACCAAAATTTAGGCATGGCAATGTCACGAAAGTCACAAAATTTTACATAAAATTTGCGATTCTCATCTAAAATGACACAGCCCGCACTTGGCAGAGCAGCGGCCTGCACCCGGCCCGGGCTCACTTCAAACAGGTCCGGGCCGGCTCGATACGATACGCCTTCTTCCATGCAGTGTGGCGTTTCCAGACGATGAGCGGGCGCCGTGCAAGAGCTCCAACTTTCAGGAGGCTAGCACAACGGCTATCTACCACGGTGGAGCTCTTGGGACCTGAAGGAGCAACGACAGGATGGGTGCATGTTGCTCCGCAAGGACAACACCACTACTGTGAGTATGGTGAACAAGCAAGGCACCATGGCGCCAAACCTGTGGCCGGTGTGTTCCGGGCTGCCACCGAGCTGGTGGCAGAGCACATTCCTGGTGTCGAGAACACCTTGTCTGACAGGCTGTCTCCTTATGTTTGGCGGAAGGACTACTCAAACGACTGGCAGTTTAGGAGGGACCAGTTCCAGTCGGTGCAGGGCATGCTCACCTAGCCGCGTTCACACTGAACAGGGGGGCAGATCCGGTGGGCACTAATGCCCAGCTGCCCATGTACCAGTTGATTGGTGGTGGATAGGTTGGAGGACAATCCTGTGGACGGTGAGCATGTGTATGCCAACCCCGATTATGAGAGGGTGCGGCAGTACCTCGAGCACGTCTTGCGGTGCCAGAGGCGCTCGCCGGGAACCACGGCAGGCACATGTCTGCTCCCGATCTGGGACACTCATGATTGGTGGGGGCTGCTGAAGGGGACATGGCTCTTGCGGAGGCACTCGAAGGGGTCGGACCTGTCCACCTCGCCGAAGAGGACTTTGTCTGCAAGGGATGGCACTTATTATGCATTTGGTCAGGACCGGGCATTCCGGGGCTCTAGTCACTGGCCAGTGATGGGGGTGCACTTCGTTCCCCTCGTTGCTACCCGGCAGGAGAGACCGTGCGTTGTGTGTCTGAAGCTCGTGGTGGACCTGCTTCGATGCAAGCTGGGAATTTGTGCCAGTCCTGTCAGGGGAGACATAGTTTGACCGTGTGCATCGTTCTCGGATGTAGACAACTCATGTGCAGCGGCTGCGCCGGCGGGGTTGAGGTGGGCCTCACAGGCATGGTGAGAGGTGGCGCCTGCTGGCTCGTTTCAGCTGGCTGGCGCCCGGGCAATGAGGCCTTGGGTGAGGCAGGTTGCTGAGATGCTCGCATTGCTTGAGGACGAAGCCGTCGCCGGACCGTGTGCATCATCAGTGGGGGGTCCAGGACATCATCATCTTCCTGGGCTACTTTTGTGGCGCCACACCCCTGGCCACGGTGGAGGATGTGTTGGGTTATTGTGGGTATGCTTTAAAATGATTAGCACTATAATTTCGGTTGTTCGAATTGTCCCTCGCTGGCCTCTGCCTGGCCACCTGAATGCCCCTCGCTGGCCTCTGCCTC